>LKNJ01001305.1:0-96832 GCA_002120245.1 Maccullochella peelii | reverse complement strand
GACCCTCTGAGGATAAGCGGTATAGATAATGGATGGATGGATATATATATATATATATATATTTATATATATATAATCTTCTGAAACTAGAGCATATCACGATATATGTCACAATGATTGAGATTTATTAAAGGGGACCATGCGTACGCACAGCTTTATAAATCTTACAGAAAGAATGCACATACACATTTCTGCTATTGTGCACACAAACAGTTTTAGTCGTGAATCTACACAGAGTTTGATGCATGTGGCCCCTGATGAGGTGAATTCTCCTGCAGGTAGTGGACAGGGAAGCAGTCCAGAGGATCTTCCGCCAGTTTTGGCAAACAGACCTGTCTAAAATGTGATTGCGAGCACTTGACCACTGGTATCACTTATTAACTTTTCTTCTGTTCATGAATTCTTCAACCTCACTGACCCACCAGTGGACAAAGGACAAACTCATGCTGTGGAGCCAATCATTGTTCAAACTCACAGATTCTAGTGGAGATCCCAAAGTTTCCTAAAAGTCCAAATACATCAGGCTGAATTTAGGGGATATGTGTATAGAACGATGCATTTGAATATTTCATTATTCAATGAAGAGCTGATTCAAGATAATACAATATTAGATACTGTCAGTCTGTGGAATACGATGATTTTCCATCTTCAAGCTGCTTAAGGGGAAATTAAAGGGTCAGTACAAAAAGGTCCAAGACTTGCAGAGTAAACATGAACGTGATATATCTCTTCCAGACTTCCAGTTCACAAGAAAATGCAGACGTTACAGTGGAGGTGTGTAGGCCAACAGCTAGTGGGAATCTACTGCTGGATACTTGCAACACCAGTAAGACATTTATATTTCCTGTCACCATTTAAATGTGAATAATGTGTGAGGAAGATGTTTGCAAACTAGTTTAAATGTTTAACTCAGTTTCTCTGTCTCCCCAGAATATGAGGGCTTTCCGAACAACTGTGATAAAGAAAAGGACACTGAGCCTGGTGTCAGTGGAAAACAGGCACAGTATACACCCATCACTAACACGTAAGGACGCTGACATGAACCTATGAGCTACATATATATACAGTCTATAAAAAAAAATTCCCCACTCGACCCTGCGGGCGGTCTATTACTCCTTCAAGCTCGGGTCCTCTACCAGAGGCCTGGGAGTTTGAGGGTCCTGCGCAGTATCTTAGCTGTTCTTAGGACAGAGATCTCGATTTCCACATCTTCTCTAGCTCTTCTCTCAGCCCTTGGTATTTCTCGAGCTTCTCGTGTTCCTTCTTCCTGATGTTGCAGTCGCTTGGGATTGCTATCACTACTGCCCTCTTCGGCTGTTTGTCCACCACTACCATGTCCAGTTGGTTTGCCATCACCAGTTTGTCAGTCTGTATCTGGTCCCACAGGATCTTAGCTTGATCATTCTCAACCACCTTTGGAGTTGTGTCCCATTTTGACCTTGGGACTTCCAGCTCATACTTAGCACAGATGTTTATGTACACTATGCCAGCCACTTGGTTATGGCGTTCCATGTACGCCCTGCCTGCTAGCATCTTACACCCCGCTGTTATGTGCTGGATTATCTCAGGGGCATTTTTGCACAGTCTGCACCTGAGGTCCTGCCTGGTGTGGTAGACCCCGGCCTCTATTGATCTTGTGCTCAGACCCTGTTCCTGTGCTGCCATGATTAGTGCCTCTGTGCTGTCTTTGAGTCCAGCCTTTTCCAGCCACTGGTAGGATTTCTCGATATCAGCCAAAGGGTCAGAGTCTATAGTTCTATGGGATCTTTGCCCTATTACAATTTCTAAAGACTATTTAAACTGGTGTCGAGGAAACTCGCCTAGCGTCTCACTGCCTTCATCCGAACGTCTACCCTGCCTCCTCTGGAAATCCACACCCGACTGAGTAGCCTTGTTTGTCAGATTAAATCACCAGACATGCCCGTTAACGGCAGCTTTCCTCTTATGGATCTGAGCACTTGGTAAATTGCTAGGTTGGATTTTAAAGGCTCAGAACTTAAGCCCTAAGGGTCTGTTTTATATTATTATAGTGGACAACAACATTAAAATAACCTTTCAGTACCTATAGATGTTGAGCAACCAGTTACTTAATGTTTTACAATCAGGAGAAGCTTATATTAAAGGAACACTAAAACAATTTTACTTTGCTTTACTTGATATTTTTATTGCAGGAATATTAGCAGGGTTATAGCAACAGCTTTATAAATCAAGAATCAATCAATTACATCAATAATCATAATCATCACTTTCTCTCATCTAATTCTAAATCTTATTCTCTAACTTATCTGGTTTTAGAAGGGGGGGAGTTTTAGCAACGGCCGTTGCCAAGCGTCCACCGGCCAAGGAAAGAGTGTTATCTTCGGAAATCCCGACTCAGTATAAAGACAGAGAAGTCCTCGATCTCTCTCCCCTGTTGTTTAGCAGAGAGAGCGTTGGTTTTCCCTGTGCCAATTAGGCCCGGCAGCGGCCCGTTCTCCGAGTCTGTCTTTCTTGTCGTCCTCAGTAGATGCTTCTGATCCGTCAAGATCCTTTGGGGTGTTGGCTGAGTGCAAAACTTCAGTGAAGTCCCAGAGATGTTGTCCAGCTGTTCGTCCCGTCTGCTCTGAGCTCTTCTCCTCCGAACTCTCTTTTATCTTAGCTGAGCCATTACCTCATATTGACACACCAACATTCTGTGTGTGTGCCACACACACATTTCCAAGGCCCCGTGTCACACATCTTTCCAAATTCTATGTACTTTCCAAACCCCCCTCTTTCTGTTCCCTGTTACCATTAGTCATGTAGCTAGATGTTAACACTTCCCATAGTTACACAAAACAGATGTCAATATTTGCATAGTTACACAGCTCAGTGCATTTAGTATCACAGACAAGATTACAGATATATCTCTTAACACTTCATTTTACTAGATACGATTAGTTTTAAATGTACTCATTTTTCTCTTATTAGTTACAGTTACATTTATAGTAACAACAATCACTTATCTTTGTCCAATAGTATGTTGTGTTCAAATGTCCTGTTTTGTGAGGCTTTAAAGTCCTGATTCTTTGTTGGTTATTGAAGTCAAAGTTCTGGGGTCTCAGTCCTACTTGACAACTTCTACTTACCTATTACTTAAGTCATAACTTTAATATTAGAAATAAATGTATGTAAAAAAAAACAGCCTGACATTAAATTAAAAAAGGAATGAATACTAATTATATACATAAATAATTATATACTGTATATATGTGTTGATTGAACCCTTATGTAACTAAAGTAGAGACTGTGGACTGTGCTGATTAGGTCTATCTCAGTGTGCATTGAATTCACAAGATGTGAATGAGTCTCATACCATAAAGCACCTGTTCTGCATTCTAATTATACAGCAGTTAATAAATACATAGAATTCTGAAAATGTTGGATGATAATTCATCTTCCACACGCCATCATCATTTGAAATACGGTGTTCATTTGTTTCAGTGTCATCAGTCACCACTCTCTAATGAACGCGTTGGAAATGAATCACAAGCTGTCGTGTCTACAAATCAAGGGCATTGTCTGTCAGTTTGGGAACGAGCGAATAATGTCTGAAAACACATTTTGAACTGCAAACGTCCAGCCTCTGGTTTCCACTTGGATAAACTATATTGCAGTATTCTGGAGAGTGAAAAAACAAGTGCACACATCCAAAGACTGTGAATCAGCAGAAAGCTAATAGAATCCACACACTGCTCGCTGCCTTTTCACAATCACATAAAACAAGCTGATTAACTCTGTTAGTTATGGTCATAATGAATAGGGGGAAGGCAGCTGAAGTTACCCAAACCCCAAATCAAAGCCTCTTTAAGCAATCTGAAGTGTAAATCTCGCATTAAACTGTCTTCAATTGTTTTCTTGACCCTCATTTTGTAGAAGCTTTGGCACTTTAACTCCTAATTAAGGAAGTAGAAATTCCAAATCCTACATCTGAGTGTGATGTTGAGGTCTGTGTGAGATATCTAGTTCCATCTGGAAACGTGAAGCAAAGCAAAGACTTGACACTAAAACCACATGCTTTAAAGGTTTTATGGCGTCATCAATCACCACTGCCTCACAACTGATAACTAATTGAAAAAAAAAAACCAACATCGTAAGCTTTGTATGCTATCAAGCGTGATAAAGTGTCAGCAGCCTGTAACTGCAAACAGTATGTGGCACAGCAATCAAACGCATGATGCATGTAATCAGTGTACAGTAAGAACACAGAAATAGAAGAAAGTAGTCCTCTCCTGTCACAGCACACTGATGACAACAGTTTCTGTTCTTGTAGTGTCCAGGAAGCACCATATGGCGCCAACAAACTGTAAATTGAGTTACTTATTGCTCCTTATATAACTAACAGCCATGACTTTGGAGCATATGGAGCACTTTTTATCTTAACTAACAAGTACTAAATAAAAGCACATACAAATTTTTGAAAACTCTGTTCAGATGTCTCTGGAATGTCAGACTTCAAGTCTTAGGTTGGTGTAAGATCACAGCGTTTGAGTTGAATAATGCTTAAAGGCAGAATGAGTAGGATTTTTGTATAGACTCGTACAAAAATAATCCTTCTCAATTGTCACTTATGACCAGTATTTTTTTTTACACTTTAATGAAACCAAATTTTCTAAAATCATGTTCAAGCATGTTTGAATTCAGCAGCTTCACGGTTTAAAGTACTGTCATTCTCTAGAGTAATGTAACCCACGTTCGTTCTTTCTGTCAAAAGTCAAGCAGACCAACGCAAACCCTGGTTGTGACCACGTCTGACCAGGTCAGATCCTTGTTGTCAAATGTCAAGCAGTTGTTATTTTTTGACCTGCATCATTGCTCTGTTGTGTGACAGGGGTGTACAGTATGAAGGGGGTCTTTTCAGTGTCTTTTTGTTGCACTTTTTTGTCAGAGAAAGACAAATTCATACACTTTTCACTGAAATTAAATTCCACACTTGCAGCTGGCCTAATGTGCACGCACAGTGGCTGAATCTCTCCTCAGCCCCTACAGGTGCCAGGAGAGGGGAAAAAAAGCCCTGCAGGCAGGACAAAGGAAGGTGTCCAGAGAATGGAAATGTCAAATGCAGTGCAAGGCAGCCACTGTTGACCAGAATCCCACTCGTGCATGCATGGACACTCTTGGCTGCTAAATGCTAAACTAATTGTGATCCATTCCTGCCTGCAATGATTTGGAAACCATTTGAAACAAGTGTTGAAACTTGAAATGGGATTATTTGTCTTGTATTGCACAGCAATTTAGGAGCCAATCAATAGATAATGTGCTTAATCTAACTGATTTTCAAGACTCATTGTTGAGTGCAGGATGGGTGAACGAGACTGAGAGACAGCGCGGCCCAGGACCCTGTGAACCGGAGTCACAATATAGGCGGTTGTCTTTAGAACTTGTGTTTCAACGTGACGTGACAAATCAGGGAAGGACATGTTGTGATTGATAAGACCCAATCAGGAAGCAAACATGGGGGTCTGCGTCAAGTCTCTGCTTCCGCCCATCATCACTTAAACACAATCCCGGAGTTTTCAGACTAAAACGGGATCAGCAGCGTTTTCAGAAGTCTCCGTTCTAGGAGTTCGAAAACATTGGAGTAGTGTGGACGCTAGGCGTAAACGTTGCAAAAGTTATGCGTTTTAAAATGAAAATGTATTAGTGTGGATGTTGCCACAGACAACCATCACATACTACAAAAGAGTATATTTAGTTAGAGATTATATTTAGTTAGGATGCATAAATGTGTCCAAAACTCTTTGAAATAACGTAAAACAACACATTTTGAAGCAAACGCATTGACCAAGAGTGCAATTTCCCAGATCCTTTAAAACTCACTTGAAGTTACCATTTTTAACTCTTTCTGTCCATTGTTTCAGATGAAAGGGGCAACATAGTTAAAAAGCTTTTAGCCCAACTCCATCCTGACTCTGGGAACTGACATGTGTAGCACATTGTGAGAGCGCTGGCCATATTGGTTTTGGTTTCTACACATGTATGTACACAGCTAAGGAGGAAGCAGCCCAAGGAGAGATTCGTATATAAAAGTCAACCACTGGGAACGTCTACGCACACAGTGATAGTCACTCTGCAGTAGCATACAAATACAATGGTGTACAATATAACTACAGCCAGTAATAAAACGCAAAGCACAGTGGTACACAGTATCCAGCATCTTCAGACACTGGCCAGATGCATTCATTGGAGCAGAGCAGGATTGAGGAAGATTTTTAGAACTGCTAATAGGGTTGTAACAGCGCGGTGGTCACAGAAGCGACAATGTAAACCTCAAGTTACAAGTCAGACAGAGACCCAACTTGCAGTTATGTGGTTTCTACGTGACAGCAGTGATATGGGTTTGTCCTTGAGTTGTCAGCCTCTAGAAAGACGGGAACACAGTGTTCAGCTCCTCACATCTGTGTTGACCACAGCCATTCAGCTCGTTTTACACGGCTCCTCCTGTACTGCTCCGAAAATTAGAATAATGTGTTGTCTGATGTCTGTCTTATCTTATCTCCATTTAAAAATAACAGCACTGATGACACTGTAACACAATAACAACCTGACTTTAGGGAAAAAAAACACTGGGCTTTTTATCTTTTTATCTCAGGGTATTTCACCTCCGTGTTCAACACCTCGCTGTCACCTTGCTGAAATTAAATGGCTTCCTCTGTGACAAAAGTTATGAATTATGTATTCTAAAACTAAAACAAGAAAAATCTAAATCTCCAGAATGTAATTTGGTTTGATGTGATAGAATTGTCAGTAGTGTTGGAAGCTCACTTAAATTCCTGCAGTAATTTGTGGCTGTTGACGTTTTCAGTGACCAGATTAACATGCATATCAAAAGTCTCTATGGGTGAGAGAGTTTTGAGTTTTGATCTCTCAATCGCTGCTGAAACCTGACTGGACTCTGGTGGCACACAGTATCTAATCACGGCCGCTCATTCATCCCTGTATGCTAATGACACTGTGAACAAGCCAATAGGATTCAATTCCCACAGTCGATTACAGTAACCAATATGTCTGTCAGCACATCCTGTGAGGACAATTTGGGAACATGGTATTGACAAAAGCTAATTTGGTGTACCAACCCCCAGAGATGTGGACTTCATTTCTCTGGGGCCCTGTAGCCCAGACCATTTGTCATCATTATCATTAGCAACAGGAACTGGCCCGTACTGCTAAACCCCAAAATAACTCTGCCCACTGTATGTTCCTATATTTTTTTCTCAACAGTAATAAAACAGTACACTTATTCCAATGAGAAACAGTATTTATTCTAGCCCTGAGCTGCAAACAAGCCACTGCCTATCACAATTGCATCCAGCTGCAAGCGCTGAGGCGTGACTTCATGGACGGACACACACCGCACAACAAGGACAGATCTGGACAGCGCCTGTTAAGAAAGTAAATCCCAAATCACTCGCAGGGGCACGTAAATCTGAACGGGATGGCCCCGATTCACAATCAGCTCAAGGCAGACGGCTCTCAGCCTGTGAGCCAAGTACAAATCCAGCAAACTGCGTGGCCCCGTCCTCCCCTCCTCCACCTCCTCCCCCTCCCAACTAATCCTTTTTCAATCATGCACTTTTTGGATTATGCCTTTATGTAATTCTTCTCAGGTATTGTTTTATAACTTAATATGATATTTCAATGTGGGTGAGTTGGGTTATGGGTTTAGGACACCGTGCAGGATTGGATAAGCAGCAGAGGTCTGCAGGCAGCAGATTGGAGCGGAGGGTTAGTGCCAGGCTGAAAGAAGCGCGATAAACCTTTGACACCAAGTCCAAATGGAGCAGGTGCATAAAGGTGCTGAGACTGACCTGATTCAGTCCTTCCAAGGCATCCCATATTGCAATGTGAACCCTGTATTTGTCCTGACTCTTACTAAGTGTCTTATCTTCCAAGAGAAGTTGGGATGCTTTGCATAGTCAGGCAGTTTGTGAAAGAAGTAGAGACCATCTTGATTCACCTTGTCCATATCATGCAAGCAGGAAGTCAAAATTACATAGAAGTGCATTTTTTTGCAAGTGCAAATTTGCAGTGCTTTACTTGAGTATTTCAATTTTGTGTTACTTTATACTTCTACTCTGCTACATTTCAAGGGAAAATATCATACTTTTTACTCCACTACATTTATTTTACAGCTTAAGTTACTAGTTACTTTATAGATTAAAATTCTGCATACACAATTTATGATCCGTTTATAACATATGGTGACATTGTGTAGATGAAACTACCTCAAAATTTATAAAGTAGTTAAAATTAGCTTCAACTTGACCAGCTACAACAGTAACCTGCGTCTTACACGTTTATGCATCAGTAAGGGGGCGCTTTATGGATAAAATATATCATGATATATAATATATCACAATGTAGTGAATCTTTCAGTTGAGATCACATTGAGAAACCATATATAGATACAATAACCAGATGGGAGTGTCAGTCACTCCCTAAATCTAGTATTGCTATGACATAGTCCTACTCAGTCATTTGCAACATTGCTTGCAAAGGTCTAATACAACCAGAAATATGAATTGCATAAATACTTCAGTGTAAACAGTATGGCAAAATCATCTTCTCATGGTATATCTCATCATATTGCCCAATCATATATATGCACCAGTAATAATACTCCATAATGTATAAGTACATTTTCAACACTTTTGTACTTTTACTTAAGTAAAACTTTTAGTATTTTCACATTTTTCACATTGTTGTATTGGTACTTTTACACCTAAAGGATACTTCTGTCACTACTGGAAGTCACCGATGTCTGCTTTGCAGGCTTGTCTCTACCAATTCAATTCAGTTCAATCCAGTTTTATTTATATAGCGCCATATCATAACAAAGTTATCTCAGGGCACTTTTTCATATAGAGCAGGTCTAGACCGACTCTTTATGTTTACAGAGACCCAACCATTCCCACCATGAGCAGCACTAGGAGACAGTGGCAAGGAAAACCTCCCTTTTAACAGGCAGAAACCTCGACCAGATCCAGGCTCTGGGTGGGCGGTCATCTGCCTCGACTGGTTGGGTTGACAGAGAGGGGAGGGAGAGAAGGAGGAAAGAGAACATACAGTAGTACAGTACAGTTCTACATACAGATGTAAAGTAACAGTAGTGGTAATGATATTAATATTAATGTTAATACAAATAATACTAATAGCAATATAATAATAGTAATTCTAATAATAAGACCAATAACAACAATAGCAGCAGCAGGTGGCCCGCAACCATGTGCACTCCCAGCCCCATGCACTCTCAGGGTTAGGTTGCTGACACACAGCTGCATTTTACCACATAAAAGTGTATGGAGCACAAGCTTAAGCACAATATTTCTGTATGAATACCTGGCCCTCCCCTCCCCTCCTCTACTAACAAACACACTCCTCCAGATGAAGGCAACATTACCCTCCATTGAACAGGCGTAAAAATACGTCTGCCTGACAGGGATGTGCAAAAACAGCTTTACCCATCAATTTTCTAATAACCATCATGCAATATGACAAGAATGAAAAGAAAAAAGAAACTTAACAACACACAAGGGTGGAGGTGGGATATCGCAACACGGGGACCACATGATTATTGGTCTCTCAAGTAAACAGCCACCCACTGATGGATTTGAAGACACGTGCTTTTGTTGTGTGCCTTTGTGTTTGTGTGTGTGTGTATCTGTGAATAATAATCCTCCACATTCAAACACATGCTCCTTTCATTCTCCTTGCTGACCTCTAGCACATCTCGTTTCATCACAGCCCCACTATGATGTGTTAATATACACAAGATACCTATCGGTGTTTAAGTACCTTATCCTGTTAATGGTGCCTGGCTTCATTTACAGAGTCACTGTGCAAACCCAGTCCGCCTGGGCTTAGTGATTTTTTAGGCCCTTAAGAAAAGACAGAAAAAGAGCTTAACAGTCTGCAGATGAGCTTCCGAACTGTATTGTGAGTGAACATATTATACGGTGGCATTGTATTGAGTCAATAAGTGGGAATTAAATGTGCTCTCTTGTAGCTTTCTACTGTGCACTCCTCTTTCTTGTTGCTGAGTGAATTAGAAAAAGAGGCTCATGTCAGGCAAGTTGCCCTTGGGCTCACAGAGGAGGGAGAAAGAGAGAGGCAGCTGCATGAAGAGCTGTCTGCACAGCTGAGATAGACTCAGCACTGTATCCTTAACCTTTCCACTGTGTCACAAATAAAGTTAAAGAGGAGTTAGCTAAGATGTGAACTGCAGCATAAACCAGTGGGGCCGTGTTCCTGCACTTTATATCTGCAGGGTCTGGCTGGGTTTGTTGATTGATGCCAGTGACTCAACTCAGTTTGGCTTTCAAAACTTACATACTGACTCATATGCTGCTGCCGTCTCAGCTGTAACTGCTCAAAAAGGTGGACAAGTAGTGAGCAACTGGCACCAGACTTTCTATTTTAAAGAAGCAAACAATATTAGCCACATGGCCTCTTCACTGCATGTTTCTGATGGATTTTGCCACTGATTTTCTGGCTTAAACCCTCCATTGTGGTAATATTTTGTCCACTACAGGCTACTGTACACTGTGCCAGAGCTCTGCCAATGTTCCAGTTCCTTTGTTGTAGATAAACGTTGCTGAAAGTCATAAAGTTCTTGTGTAACTGTTTAAAGTGCCATGCATAAGAGTTTTAAACATTGCTATATTAGTGTCAAATCAATTGTTATATTTGAACAATGACTAAACAACAAGACTATGATCAAGGTGAGTGGCAGCCTCTAAATGTACACACACCCCCCCACCCCCCACCCCACCCCTTTTTTTTCTGGTTTTACATCATTTGGAAGTTATTTTACCACCAGGCTTCCCTGAAAGCTTTATCTGTCCTACTGTTTTGTGCAATAAAGCAATTTCCCTTCATGCCATAAAGCATCCCAATAGATTTCCCACAAATTCCTGCAGCTACTAATGCTGCTGCTGCTGCTGCTGCTGATCAGATTTCCTAGTGATCTCAGTGACTTGTCACAATAAAATGTGTGTCAGTGGTAAAAATGTAACTGAAAAAATAAAAAAAAATCCCTACGTTTTATAAAATAGGCTGATTGCTCCAGTTTAAGATGTTTCTGTTCACGGTTGTACTCAGCTGCGGCTCAAAGGCTTCAGCAGAGAAATAAACTTCAGGTGAAAGTCAGTTGTCAGAGACTCGCCGCCTCATTGTGTCTGAGCGCAGTGAGTCTGGCCACTCTCTGCTGTCTCTGAGGCGCTTTCTAAGGAGTCACTTGGAATCTTATTTTTATCAGCCACTTCATTTGAACCAACTTTTTTTTTTAATCGTTACAGTTGGCTTGGAGGATTTTCTCCACCTGTGTGCCCGACTCTAAGTGACGTCGCGCTGGTACCGGGAGCTCTCCTCCATTCCCCGGGAGCGGCGGAGACAAGCTGGTCGCTTCTACGGCGAGTCTCCCGTTCCTGCGCCGCGCTAAGATGTCCCGTTTTAAAGCGGATTTATTTGGCTGCAACAGGCTACGCGACTGGCTGTCCTCGACGGTATGAAGCATTGAAGACCAAGGTGAGAGGCTCGGGCAGCTGATTTCTTTTGATTTCATTAAGCTCCAACCGAATGCCGGGGCGCGTAAACTTTTGAAGCTTCGCTACTGCGCGCACAGAGTGGGTGGCCAAATTGTGCGTCGTGATTAGAGAAAGTAAGGTTATCTTTGTCTGCTTTCATTCAGTACCCTGCCTTTTCCATGCGTGGGAATGTACCAATTAACACAAGCGACACTCGTTGGTGAAACCAGGTGTAGCTTAAATGTTGTGGTCACTGTAAAGGAAAGAGCTGTTTTTTTCTCAGAGGAAACATGCTTTGTTCTTACAATTTTGTACATAACTCACCTGTATGAGGCTATAAAGGACACATGGACATAAAGCGCACAGAACCGAGGCGACGTGGGCACTGCATTTCCACATGATCACATCTATAAGTCTGCTGAAACGAATCAGTCATGCTCTGTGCAGATAATAACACACATGAGTCCTTGTCATTTGTAAATTACACGGAGCCAGCGCTCTTGTCATCCAATTTAAATGTTCTGTCACGCTGGAGAACCATTCGTCTGTTAGTAAAACCAATCTTTGTCTGGTAGAAAGAAGACTTTTTTGGCGCACGTTTTCTGTGAGGTCCGTCTTTCCTTCTCTCTTTCTTTCTGATGACACCAATGAATGTTACAAGCACCAGCACAGGTTAGGGTGATATGTGCGGCGGTGATTAGGGCCTCTCTGGGCCTTTGGAGGCTGCATGCAGACTGTAAGCATCGACACATTAATCTGTGCAGAGGCTTGTGTCAACCTGCTGCGAGGTTAACCCTGCGCGCCGAGTGTCATAACCTGGCTTCTTCTAACACCCTCCCTCACCCTCCTCTCACTCTATGTGTCAATCACTAAAGGTGCGAGAAGACGGTGCACTATCCGGGCTCGATAAAAAAAAAATCATCTATACTTAATTTTATTGTTGGGTACAAATGAAGCAGAAATTATTTCAAGCCATGTCGCCTCTAGTCAGTCATCCAATATATCCTGAGAAGACACGCGGGTTTCAAACAGCAGACCTGGGAGTTTAGATGTGAAATTAAAATAATTCTCCTATATTTTTATTTTATTGCCCAATTATCCGCGGTCAGTTGAACTCTTATATTTTAGAATGGCACCTTCACTGACGCCTTCTTCCTGTTAGAATTATTTCATTCAGACGACTTCTTCCATTTACACCTATTTGGCGTTTAAACTACTTACTGAATGAGGCAAGGATAGTGAAACTACCTAAACACAGGAGATAGAGTTAAATCACTTTCTGGAACAATTACGCACCATTCTGAATTATTACCAATAATTCAAGTATGATATTTACTTTATAAGCTGCATATAACGATTAGCACTCGGACGTGGCGTTTCAACCCCACTCAGAACGGATTGGGCATCGGAGGGGACAGAAACACAAATGCATTCATATTTTTCTTCAAATATCTTAGATTTTTCTACACATTGTTCGTTGGCTGCCCAGTAATAATCAAGTGGGAGTAGGAGATTTTCCTCCTTCCATCCTACCCGGATGCAACCATTCCTTTGAGACTATTAACGCCCGAATTTGTTGGATAATTTAACGCCATCAAGCGAGTCGGGTGAACTCCACCAAAAGAGGTTCAACTACAGGCGATCCTCCTCCCTCCTGAGTTTCTAACGGGTCCCAAAAGAGGATGGTGCGCGCGCGTGTGTGTGTGTGTGTGTGTGTTGGGGGGGGGGGGTGAAGGCGAGGTGGAGACAGGCTGGAGGGGTGGGGAGAGAAACCATAGGTGTGCGTGGGGGGAAACAAGCTGAGTGTGAGTCTCATCTAATAGATCCTCGGAGCGCATTTTCTCCCCCAGTCATCTCAGTCTGGGCGGTCGGTGCTGCGCCGTGCCGGGGAAACGTCCAGGAGAACATGCATTGATGCAAGCGGATATTCTCAGCAGCCGAGTCTAATTGGTGTGATCCATGTCCCTGTTGAGTGGCTGAAACCTATTCAGAGCCAGGGAGAAGGAGAGAGAGGAAATAGAGTGGGGACGAGATTCGCGCAGAGATCCGCACGGAGTCTTTGGAAATGAAGGAATTATAAACAGGGTACAAACAGGAGGGACGCACGGCAGCAGGTCAAAGTTTCTTTTGCAGTATTGTTTTTTTCCACTGTGCCTCAGATTGACGCCGTGACGGAATGACACTTGGAGAGAGGATGATGGACACTTTGGCACCGGAGCTCCTGCTCAGAAACCCTCCCGTTTACACCAGGCACGGTGCTGACCGAGCCCTCAGGACGGTGATCAGTCATTTGTTTTGAAGTGGCAGGAAAATCCTCCTCTTGATCGTTTTCTTCCCCCCACCCCCTCCTCGGTCGCCTAACAGGAGTGAGAGATGGTGCGCGCAGCTATTCCTCAGAGACTGACGTGCGTACTCATCACATTCCCGTTAAGGAGCGCGTCTTAAAGAGCTTCATTCTTCATTCTTGTTCATTCTGCTGCTCTGAACTTGTTGAACGGCGTTAAAGAGCAGGGGGGACAGGGAGTACCCCGTACTACAAGGTTATTCAAGAAATGTAAGTTTTTCCTTTTGCTTGTAAAGTTTACTTTTTGTGTGTTGAGGCGTTAAAGTAGCTGGTTCTTATCGTTGGAAGTTACTGGGCTCTGGCCTGGCTGCATTATTTTACCTCCTGTAATGAACAGATGAGGAGGGGGCAGACAGTTGTGGGTGTTTTCCTTCTGAACCACACAAAGAACTTTTAAGACTTTCTGAACCACGAAGGAAGACATATTAATATTCACAAATGAGGCGACCTTGAATGCACCCAAAACTTAACACATTTTCTTCAGGCCATTTTTGGCAGGCGCCCCCTTGTGGAACGTATTACTTCATCGCAGCCTATCTATCACGCATAATTACATTTGTGTCAAGCTGCAGCCAATTGGCCTACTTTTAATACGTCATTCCACGAGCAGCCAGTTACAGTTAGATTTGTTTTGGTACATGTCCCAATATTGCTTTACTCTCTACACATGCATTAGCTTCTCATTTAATTCAAATCTACCTTGATTCCAATGCTTCTTTGTGCTTTTTAGCCCAGTGGGTTTGACTTAAGGCAGATATTTTTTACACAAGTCTGTGGCTGTGAATGCTCTTTAGTTATGATATTATTTATAATAGTTCTAATCTGCAAGAACCACATGCGTTTACCTTGGCCTTGTATTGGATAATACCTAACAATTATTCTTTTTTTAGGAACGTGCTCATACCTATTATCATAAAACATGATCGCCCCTGGCTTCAGGGCTAAGGCTACATACTGTGCATTTGAAGTTTCATATTAGATATCAAGTTGCAACTCTCACTTTTATGGGCTTAGTAATTGTGATTGCTGTCTGTTTCATTTTTTTTCACTCATCCTGTGAAATAATGACAGGTAATAATGAGTCATCTTCTGTGTGTTAGCAGCTGCCGCTTTAAACCATGTGGCTATATATTTCCAGCATGAGGAGAGCTACCTGGGTGAGCACATTCTTTAGAGCTAAAGTGGACATTCAGAGTATCCAGACATGTCACCGTGGCTGCAGAATAATGTGCTAGCAGCTTTTAGGAAAAGTGTCTTTAATAATGCATGTGGTGTTCCTGTGTTGCAAAGAGAAGCATGCTTGGTGGCGAGGAGAGGCAGAGGGAGAGAGGGAGGGATGGAGGCAGGGAGGGCGGTGGAGGTGTGATTTTGTCTCGCTGTCTCATTGGGTGCCCCGTGCACTGCTGTAGCCTATATGTGGAGCTGGAGTAACTGACGCCCGAGGGGTGTTCAGCTCGACTTGGGGGCAGCATCGCCACAGTCGCCCTGTCAAAAAGGGCTGCTCTCGCGCACACAGAGTGCATGTGGCAGCTTCAGCAGCTCAGGGGAGGGTGGATGGGGGCAGCATCGCCACAGTCGCCCTGTCAAAAAGGGCTGCTCTCGCGCACACAGAGTGCATGTGGCAGCTTCAGCAGCTCAGGGGAGGGTGGATGGGGAGGGTGGGTGGTGGGGGGGGGGTGGAGTTAGAAGAGACAGAGGGAGTGATAGAGGATTGTAGCAGATGCAGCTGGTGGAGGTAAGTGAAGCACGTCTTCAGCAGTCAGGGACTTGGACTTGCCTTCAGAGGTCTGACCTGTCTGGCTCCAGTGCATGCTGGATTTGAGGCGAGGCTGCTGCCACGTCATGTTAAAGGAATGATTACCTGAGCAGGGTTCAAGCATGGCTTTTAGATAGCCAGCACTAATATAGCCTGAATTATTGTTTTTCATTTTTCATTTTCTTGTGAGGGTGGAAAACACCTCTCAAACATGAGAAACTAAAACTCTAAACTAATGAAATTCTTTCCGGGTGAGACACTTGGCTCAAATTTGTATTCCATGCAGGTTACACACACACACACACACACACACACACACACACACACAGGTAATAATTTATCATATCTGAGGTGAAAAACAAGCCTCAATACAAGCCCAGTTTTGGCCAAACGAAACAACCAAACTATTTGTCTAACCCTGGGGCACAGCCACAGCTTTGATTCCCTCTGAGGCTGCCCACCCATCACCAACACACAGTCACTTAACCAGCTATCAGCACTGCACCCATTTGCTACCTGTCATCATTATTAAAAGATCATAAGCCCTGCCGATTGAATGTGGCGACATTTTAAGAAGTGGAAAAGAGCGCTAAGTGATGGGCTGACTCGGAGGCAAGCCTCAGGGATACATTATAGGCGTGCTCGCTGTTCCACAGCAACGCTGGCTGTCATGTTTGCGGGGCCATGCTCCACTCTCCATATGTTTATTCATGAGGACAGCGGCCCTATTGGCAGGTTGTTAACAGGCAAGATTAGGGCTTCTGGAAAGGCAGGCAGAGAAATCTGGTGAGTGGAGCACAGAGAGCCGGCAGGAGTTTTTTTTTTTCCTGAAGCCGGGCCAGCTTCTATCTTTATCTATCTTTCATCTGTTTCTGACTGTCTGCCCTCCTGTCTTTCTGCCCTTCTCTCTCCTGCACTCTTGTTTCTCTCCTAGTAAGGCACTGGTGGGGAATATGAAGCAGGTAGAGTCAGAAAAGATGAAAGTAGGTAGAGACAGGACAGAAGCAGAGTCAGAAATTGCCCTTGAAAAGTGCATAAAATCCGCGAAATTAAAAATGAAAGGGGGAAAAATATCCCACACCCTTTAGATCTAAAGTGGACATTTTAAAAAATGTGGGACATTTATAATTTGTCGAATTGTTAAATAGTCAGGCAGGTGTGTAAGTACTGTCCCCTGTGGGCCACCGTAGGAGATTTGTGAGAGATTATGACCTGACAATTCTTTACAGTGTGTCCTGGGTGAGAAATAAAAAAGGGGCCTTTCTGAGCAAAGAGCGACTGAAAAATGCAGTCTGGAGCCGTTGAAAATGTTGGCACCACACAGCCAGAAGAAGGAGAAAATGCTGAACTCACACAAACCCCTGGTCAAAACAAACCAAAAAATAAAATGATCAATATGGGCAAAAATTGAAAAGAGATGAAGTGGTTGGGGACAGAAGGAGGAAAACACTGTGGGTTGAAACTGCCAATTTGAAATATAAAGGTGTGATTTTGCAGTTTGATAAAAATTAACACTAAAAAGGTTCCAAATGTCCTTCAAGTAAGAAGTGAATTACTTAACCTGGTCGACATGTACACGTGCAGAAGCTTTAGGATTAAAGAGAGAAAGGAGAGCTGGAAAACGGACAGATATGAGTGATGTGCTCCTTCATTTGATGATGCATGATTTGACTCCCAGTGACTCCCACTGGTAGTAAAGAGCAGCTCTGGGGACACACGCGTAACATCTCCCCTGTGATTTGGAGAAACACTCAGTGATGCTCAAGTGGGCCCAGCAATAAAATGGAAGCAGACACTGAGGGCTGTTTCTCAGCCCCAGAGACGGGCGAGCGGTCGGGTGTATGGGTGGCTGTTTGGGTGGGTGGGATGAACTCGCCGGCCAAACAAACCCTCTTCCGGGTCGACTGGGCCTTGTGAAAGATTCATGTGTTTAAATATAAAATCAAGCTCGCCGTTTGCAGCGCTGGTGGGTTGGTACCTACAGTCCCTTGTCATTCCAGGCAGACTGTGAGGGCACACCTCACAAACTGGTCTACTGTATGTGGTTTACTAGCATTGTGTATGGCGAAGGCCCATGCTTTTATCTTTTTTGCTAGTGTTCATTTGGCTGTTTTTCAATGGTATTATTTTCAAGCAGACAAATGACTCAAATATCCAGTGTTTCCACCACAAATATTCATAGTAGAATCTTTGTAAATTGCATTTGGATGACCATGAGACACTTCATTCTCCACTGAAATGTTACATTATTTTAAATATTTTAAGCTTATTTTACTTTGTTTTTTTATTTGCCTCTTTGTTACAACGTAAACATGCTGCTTTTACTTTTTATATTATTTTCATGTTTCATATCTATATTTAAAGCCCCCCTCCACTCAGACATGTGTTTTTCTTATTGCTGCTTCTCTTGGATGTTTGACCTTTGCTGTGCAGAATGACGTATGTGCAGAGTTTGTTTTCACATTCATCTGCTGCAGGGGGATCGTTACTCTGCGCTCACCTTAAATCTCAGTTTAATACGTGTACATACGAGCAGGGTTTTGTGACATCACAACTAGCTTGGAAGCCAATCGTGTTCCAGTATGCAACTTATACAAAAGTGATGTGGACACTTGAAGCCTCCAGTGAGCGTACACCGAGACTAGTAGTTAAATTAGTCTTGTGTCCAGTAGTTCAACTTTTCAATAGATAAAAATATCTGCATATTCATACACTATGCATGCTTAATGAGGTAGAAAGCGAAGATGTAATTTTAAGAATTTTAACCAGGTAACTGAACGTCTTTGTTTTTATGGAAAAAGCATATCAGCACAAACGACTATTTAAAGCAGAGTATTTTCATTGGTTGTAAAACATGTCTGGGGGGATCTTTAAGATTATTTAGTCTCTAATGGTTTTGTCACCCTCACACACAGGAGAATAACATTTTGGTTTCTCAACTTTCCTGTAAACATCTCCTAAGAAAAGTTGTTAAAACCACAATTTCCCTTGTTGTTACACCTTAAAATGTCAGCTTTGATTTTTTCATATTTAAATTTTGTATATCGCTATTTTTCAAGTTGTTCCTAGTACAGGTAATGTCATTGATAAAAGGTGTTAAATAAATATATTGTGACAAGACACGTTAATGTACATTATAAGCATTTCTATGCACAATTCTCCAGTGAAAAAAACATTTTATTTAAATTTTTTAAATACAAAAACAGTTTTTCTGGTAGCGACCTCCCACTGTTACTGTAAGTGTTGATCGCTCTGTGCCTACGATGCAATATATATTCCTGTACATGGAAGAATTTCAGACTTCCTGTGAGCGTGCCTCCTCTGATGTCCCTGGACCTTGATCGATGGTTGGAGGAGCCGACCTGCCCCGAAATAAACCTTTTTCTCACTTAAAATGCACATCCACACTTCTTCCATCTGCTCTCCTTTTCTCTGCCTCACCTCGTCTCCTTGGGGGCGACGGAGGGTTATAAGCAGGGAGTAATGAGAGGAAGGGGCCGCCGTGTCCGTCCGGGATGGTGGAGCGATAACGACCCCGCTCTATTGCTTGTTATCGAAGCCTCGCCAGCGCTTGTTGTCTCATTACCCGTGACTTGAACCTCTCTTTATCCAAAGGTTGAACGTGAAGCTCACATACACACACACTTTCACACACAACTGCAGACACTTTCCGGCCATCTCTTTAGTCTCCTCCTTAACACAGTAATATTATGTCTCTTAATGGGAACAGGGAGCTTGGTGCCAAGAGTTCCTCTGGATAATTGGCTGCTTCCTCACCTGCTGACATCTCCCCCATTGACATTCTTACATTTTACATTTAAGGTGCTTCATTTCTTTCCCCTGTTAACTTCCTCCTTCCTCAGTCCTGTGACTTGCTCTTGATTGTTTTTTTCACCGATTTTACATTGTCTTCCTTGACGTGGAAAATGTAATCCCAGTCTCCAACCTGATCTGTGGATAATGCTTATTTCTATTGATGTGATGGATCTTTGTGTTGCATTTAGCATTTTTTGCACTTTATGGTTTTTTTTTAATCAGAGCGCATACCATATGGGGCAAATAGCAAGATTTTCTTTCAGTTCGCATCTAATTTCGAGAATATTTTTCACCTGAATATGTCATGTTTTTGAATATGTCACATTTACCACGTTTTTCTGCCTATATCATCTTGTTTCCAGTAGGTATAGGACAGATTTGTATGCTACTATGCCTTTGCCCCGACCTTGACTGTTCCTTAAAATTATGGTTTACATTCCATCAAACTGAAATGGCTCTGAATGGCACAGTGTGAAAATACCCGATGCAGCCGTACATATATACTTTGGTACAACACATCAAATTTACATTTTGAAGAGGCAAATAAAAATATTACCACATTCCAATATATAAACACACATGTGAAACAGTGCCAAATGTGCCTTCATATTGTAGTTTTTTCAGTAGGGTCCCTTCATCTGTACATCACTGTCTCTATGATGAAGTGAACCATCTGGAAGGTGTGTGTTTTAATACATCATCAGGCCTCAGGTAGACCGTTAAATGTGAATACGACTCCTATATACAATGTATTATTTTTCACATATTGTCTTTCTCACACTCTTACATTACACATGTCACCTTGTCATTCGGTCACAGCTTGTGTTCGATAGTGCTGCTTTTTTTTTGCACATTTTGTTCATGCTGAAATCCAGACTTTTTATACATCTCTATAAACAGCAATCTGTATGTGGTATGTTAATACTGATTACACTTTACACTATTCTTTTTTATTTAATGCTTCTGTGACCCAGTATCTAATCTAATCTAATCTAATCTAATGATAAATGGAAATTTGAATTAATTAACAATGTGTGTGTCAATAACACCATTTTCTTTTTTTGCAATAAACAAACTGATACTGACTGACACTGTAGCTGCTAATTGATCACTGATGACTGGCAGGTGTTCTGGTCAGCACACACACACACACACACACACACACACACACACACACACACGCACACACACTGACTCAGCTGACTGATTGAGCAGCACTAAAATGTCTACCAGTCTGTCCCCCCTGTCTCCGACCATTGACTCTGGTCTCCATCAATCACCTGCAGTCAGGCTGCTGTTTGAAGGCAGGAAACCTTCACATGGGCTCAGCCAACCGGCTTACTGCTGTGCTTCTGGCTAGAGAGACATCAAGGTATACGCAGGTTGTGGACAGCCTAATTTAAAAGAAGGTCAATTCAAAAACAAAATAAAGAAAAGGAAGAAAATGTTCTAAAAAATAGACTGTTTCTGAAGTACACACTGTAGCCAATGAAAGGAGCAGTAGGAGAAAAAAACAGACAGCAGGGTTAAACGTTTGCAAGCCTGATGCCCAGCTATGTTTAAATAGCTGTTTTAATACAAAAACTTTAGACAAAAGGAAAAGTGAGGCCACAGCCCAGAATGGTTGGCAGATATAAATGAATGCTATGTAGCCTGGGAAGTAAATCACTGTATGTGATATAGTGCAGTGTCTCCTGCTATGGGCAGCTCTAACACTTAAGAGAGGAAACTTGAAAGCAGCACTAGTCACAAGATATTTATGTTAACATATGACTGTTTTTATCCTAAATTGCAAAGTGGGACCATATCAAGTAAGGGTGCCGCACTTTATGCTGTTTAAGTGAAATTATGGTGTTGGTATTTTCACTTGTTCACTGTAGTAAAAACTACATTAAAGCTGCTATAATTAATATTTTTGAATTAACTATGGATCAGAAGACTGTGTGTAATGTGCAAGGTGTCGCTCGTAGTGACTAACCCAGAGAGAACTATTATCATCAGCTCTGCAGTTCCTCTCTGCTCTCTTTTTTAGGGTCTTTCAGCTCATTGTTTTGGTTTCACAGCCCAAAACTGAACTGTTTTGGTTCACTCTCACAGCTCTTATTAGCGCCTTTCCACAAATAACACTGTTACATTGAAATTTACATTCAATTTACAACATTAGGTGGAGCACCTTACAGTACTGCTCACTATGTATGATTAAGACAGCACCATCAGATCAAGTAAAGTTAAAAATCAAAATGTCTTAGGTACTAGATGAGCATGATTGCATAAAATGTGACGTTTCCTCAATCTTTTTTGGTCCTGATGTATATTCTCTATCATTTCAGCTCATGCTGTGATGGGGGTGTGAGGGGATGTAATGTGGATGCTGTAACACTATTCTTGATTCCATGAGTGATTTGAGGGTTTGGTGTGAAAGCAGCAGGATCCAATTTACCCTGATGGCCTCACGTACTGATTTCCTGTCTTTTGATGGACAACAAACACCAACATGGCACCCCTATCTAGCACCCATCCAACTTTCGGTTCACACATACACCTTTCACCCATGCCATGGCGCCAGCTAATGTCCACTCACTGTCAAATTCACTCACTGTCTATTCCCATAAGGGAGGTATATTCATCCCCTCCTTCTTCTGTTTCTCGTTTCTCTGCAGCGCCAGATCGCTACGCAGGACGAGGACCATGATTGACAGCAAGGCGAGCTGAGGCAACCTGTCACTCATCTTCCTATCAGCGTGTCAGAGGGCTATCTCCTTCTTGCCTCCCCCCTTTTCCTCCTCTTCCTCCTCCACCATCCTCCTCCCTCCCTCGATCCACTCGTCTTATCTTCTCAGTGGGCTGGTAACCTCACCATCCCTCTCAGTTATCCACCACTCCAGAAACCTGAAAGAGACAGAAATAATAAAGAAGAAAAACAAGACACTTCTAAACCGACCCTCTCGCTCCACCTGAGGGGAGTTTGGCATGCCTCCTCACTCCAGTTGAGTGAGTTGTAGTAAGTGGAAGTAGAAGAGGGATCCCTTGTTTGCACACTTTCAGAAGGAGATACAGATCCTTGAGAAGGGGCTGAGATAGCACCAGCCATGCGTTTCCATTTTGCATTGACGCTGCAGGCGCTGTGGACCGGTGTTTGCCAGGCGGCCATGCAGCACTACCCTGCAGCATGGGGCCACTACGATGTGTGCAAGTCCCAAATTTACTCAGACGAAGGCTTAACCTGGGACTACATGGCCTGCCAGCCAGAGGCAGCAGACATGACCCAGTACCTGAAGGTAACTGTGGATCCCCCCAACATCACCTGTGGAGACCCTCCAGAGACGTACTGTGCCCTGGTGAGTACATGCAAAAGTGATAAAAACTTCAAAAACTTCCCTTAAAAAAACTACACCTAGTAAAAAAAACACCAAGGCAGCTTTCTTATCTGTGTCTTTGTATCCTGTATCTACTCAACTTGTTCTGACCCCAAAGCCGTGACAGACACTGTCATTTAAAGCCTGTGTGACTCAGATACGTTGCTGTGGCTGAAGAAATAGAAGTTGGTGCCCATTGACGTCATGTTCTGCTGTTTAGAGAGCTGCTTCTCGGTGTGCACTGCAAACGCTGTCTGATGTGCTGGTGATGCTGCTTACTTGCAGAAAAGACTGTATAGTGTGACTTTTACCAATGGAAACACACACATACTCACCTCACCCCAACACACACACATCAGAGTCACATAAAAATACAGTTCCCTCAGTCGCTGTAATTTCAAAGTAAAAAGATGTCCCAGTACATCGTTTCGGTTGCGTCAATGTGTGTGTTCTTGCAGAGTTGGATGACTGAGTGGCCTAAAAATTCAAACAATCTCCAGGTGAAATACTGCACAGGTGGACTAAAAATACAACAGCATGTATGAAAACGTAAGTGGAGCACTATTTTAAGTGCCAATACACAAGGTTTTTTGTCCATGCAGTACTCTAAGTGTTCATTGCTTGGCTTTTTTTACTCAAGTGGAACAGTGGCTCAACATGATAATATTTAGCGTGAGCATTCATTATTGGTCCATATGGTCATTTTCACCCTTAAAATGTTTATTTGGGGAATCCAGTGACACTTTTTGTCTTGGAGACCGTTGCTTTCCATTTCAGCATATTTGCCTTCCTGTGAGAAATTAGTCTGTGTCAGATTTTGGTGACTCTGATATAACGTAGGTGGTGCAACTCTTGTGTCTCTTCAGCCACAGTGGTTGCCAGTGGCCCCGCTAACAACTTAGGTCTATCTCTATTTTTTTAGCCATGCTAATGTGACTCTGTGGATGGCAATGTCAGTTTGTCGGTTGGTCTGTCGGTCTCTTCTACCACTTTGGTCCAGACTTAAATATCTCCACAACTGGTGGATGGATTGCCATTACATTTTGTGCAGACATTCATGGTCCCCAGAGGATGAATACTACTGACTTTGGTGATCCCCATCTGTGGTTTTCATGTCTCAACAGCTGTCGGATGGATTGCCTTGCAATTTGGTACAAACATTAATATCCCCCTCAGGATGAATTGTAATAACTTTGGTAATCACCTAAAAGATCCTCCAGCGCCATCATCAGGTCAAATGTTTTATTTGTCTAATACTTTGGTTTATGACCAAAGTATTGGCTGTACTTTGTATTTAGGGCTAATAAGCAAATGTTAGCATTCTAAAACGCTAAACTAAGATGGTCAACATGGTAAACATTACACCTGCATGTTAGCATTGTCACTGTGAGCATGTTAGCAGACTGACGTTAGCATTTAGCTCAAAGCACCACTGTGCCTGAGTACAGCCTCACAGAATCAGTAGCATGGCTTTGTTTCCAAACAAACAGAAACATAATGCAATACTTTCTATGCAAAATAGATATTTGTTCCCAAAAGAAGATTTAATAAACTGGCAGCAAGTTAAATCATTATTGTGCTGTCTGTATCAAAGAGAGAAGGAATCCAAATAGCCTTTATTTGTAAGACAAAAATTACACCAATTAGCTGATTTTCTATTGTTTTGTCCTAAAAGTTGTTGTATGATGAAAAACACTTGACTTCAAGGGGGCTTTTTAAAATAATGAACCAATTAGCTTTTTTTACCTGTATAATTTCACAAAAATAGAATGTAAGGGTTGTTGAATCACCAAGCAAATTTGCCATGATTGACTTGTTGATAAAGGGTTCCACATTGTTGCACACTAGTAAAATTGTGATGACTTAAAAGTGAGATTTTGTAGGATAAGAGGGGTTTTATATTTAAACAGCACAAAAAAAAGCTGTGATTGGTTGATTGGTTTACCCTTTGAAGTGCATGCGGTGCTGTTGATTCTGCAAATTACATTGCAATCATGAAAATCACAAATTCCTGGTGGAGCTGAAAATAAAATGAGCAAAAGATGCATATTAGGTCAAGTATTTAATTAGCAAACCGCCCTCCTCCTTATTCCGGGTCCTTTTCACTTTGAAACTCACAGCTGGTCGCCTCAGATTAACACTAAATGATGAATCCATTTTGGGCTGTCGTGTGTTACCAAGTCATCAAAGATTCTCTCAGAACAAATGTACTCCTCAACAGCTTCAAGAGCTCTTTAGATAAATAGTGAGATGTTCCAGGAAAAGTAGTAACTTGAGGAGTATAAATAGACGGTCGCCATCAGCAGAAAGTCAGCTGAGAGGAGACACAGAGGAACAGAGAGGGATTAACAAAATACAGATGACAAAGACAGCGAGCAAATGATCAAGAGAGAAGCGAGAGGGAGCGAACATGGGGGGAGACAGAGACTCAGAGGACTATGTGCAAAGCATACGGTGACTGAAGAACTAATATCTCCTGCATGGGGCGGGACGGGGGCTCTGAAATGTGAATAATTCAACATGTTTTGTAGCTAATGTGTTTTATTCATAGGACACATTATTCAGCCCGACATCTCTCAGGCACTTTTGAAAAACGCTGACTCCCGTGATCGGCCAAGGTTGGTTGAAGGCAAAGGGGGGGTTGAGGGGGTAGGATGCCATATCTGGGAGGTCATCGTCAAAATGGGGTCACCCTCCGTTCTCCCTCTGGGCGGCCCCGTGACATCCGATTGATCCACGTTTGAACCTGATGCGTGTCTCATATTTGCTTTGCAGCGGCTGTGCTGTGGATAAACTGGATGAATCCTGGATGAACTGCGGCCATTTTAGTCTGATGGTTCAGTGGAGCCATTCTATTTCTGGGCGCACAGTTGAAACTGACTTTATTATTATTATTGCCAGTGTTTTAACAGACTGATGATCGCTTATTGAATTAGCAGGAGTTTGCGCCGCGCTGTCGCCCTCATGTCTCCGGCAGTCAATGTGATAGGAGTGCTTCAATTAAACAGGCAGTGGTTAGCTCCCACATAACCATTTCCTCTCTCTGCTGTACTGTACTCATCACAAATCACACAAACATCAGTGAAATATGACCCCTGCTGCTTACCATAGAGTCCAATTCTCTGCAATTGGTTTATGTTTACCCCAGGCAGAAACGTGGCTCCAAATCAACATCGGAACAATTATCATTGATATTCCAGCTACTCTGGCTGTCAATACGCTGCTGCAATGCCAATAGTGGTTTGTATCGTAAGTCAGATCATTGCAGATTCGGGGCAATTATCATTAGGCCGCGTTATCGGAGAATTTCATCTCTCTGGTAATTGATTTCTGCGCTCGTAGAGGCGGGTGTATTTTAAAGCCTTGCGTCTGCTTCCTGGAGTGCTGAAGGTAACAGACACCAAAGCCTGACAAGAGAAGAGAGAGACAGAGAGAGATGCAGCAGCTCGAGGGCGTGGTGCTTATATGAGCGTGGTTATCTCAGGTTGCGGCCTTCACCCCCCCCCAAACACACACACAAACGTACACTCATACACACACCATTCTCCCCAGTAAAGGCTTTTTATTCTCCTCCTAGCCCAGTGACCTTTTCGATAGCAATAAGCTGGCATTCACTGAACTCTGGCACACAAATCTGCCATCATATGAGATTTCACTGTCCCCTCCAGTTAGACTCAGACTGGCCTTTAAAAGCCTGGACAGGTCACACAGCCTCGACCAGTTGATGATTGAGTTTGCACAGGATTCAGGATAGCAGTTTTGACTTTGTGGTAATTTTTTTGCAGAAGGACCTGATTCTCATTAACCAACTTGTCCAAAAAGACTAATTGACAGCTCTGATTATTGTGTGTTCTGAAAATCTCCAACCTTAAACAAGTAACAAAATAGTAAATGCAAATAATTATGTTACATTTAGATAAGTCTGTCCTGGCTAACACATCTATGTCTGGCTCCTGTACCACATATAGAAGGACTCTTAAAGGAATTATCAGTGTTTCATTTACTCTACTGCAGAGATTTAAACTGAAATAACATCCACTCAGTTACTCCGACAACTTATCAATCAGCACAACCTGGCATGTGTTGGTTCATCTTCGATGCACATTGCATTAAACATAGAAGAACCCCCTTTCTAGGTGTAACTCCATAATTTATACTACACTTGAAAACCATGCTTGTGTGTGTGTGTGTGTGTGTGTCCCTATGCATCCCCGTGCAAGTACTGTATGTCTCTATTTGTGCCATCAATTTACAACCAGGAAACGCTGATGAATGCTGAAACCTGAGTCCCGGCAGGCCGGTGCATTTCATAGCCAATCAAATCTAAATGAGGAAACGAAAGGGATTATTAAAAAGGCGGTGCAGCATGTGGCTTTTTGCCCCATTTTAGCCCTGATGAAAGGTCATTAAAGCTGTGCCATGATAAAAGAAGGTTCACATAGTGTCTTAATTATTCTATTCTGCTTTGCTAATGAGAAACGTACTATGATGCACTGATTTAAAGCTGCAGTAGGCAAAATTATGTCATTATAATTTTGGTTGAAATTTGGTCTGCTTTTGCATGTCTCCAACAATATTTAATTTAAGAGCTCCTTTAAAACAATGTGTGTCTGTGAGCGCCCATCCCTTTGTATTTAGTTTTTGTATCCAGTTAAAAAAAACTGGACCAAGTCTGAATCAAACAACCAATCAGGGTTAGCTAGCACGTAACTAGCCAATCACAGTGACTCTGTACAAACAGCTGGTGAAATTGATGTGAGCCGATCAGCTAGAGAGAAGACGTATCACTCTGTTGGAGTTTTTATAACTACAGGTCGTACGGTGGAGTTACAAAGTGAAGCTTCTTCCCTCACAAACGATCAGTTTCTTACCTCTGAGTCAGACATAAATAGCTGTAACAGTAACAGACGTTAGTGTGCTAGTTAATTACAATGGTTGACCACCATTGACGCTTCAAGCCCAGCAAAATGGTGCATGCATATTTGGTGCGGCTTTTGGTGAGCGGGGCTTAGTGGAGTGATATGAGGCAGCAGAGACAGAGAGGTGGGAGGTTTTGCATTGTGTATGTTCAAATAGACCCTTTTCACAGCAGACATTCTGTCTTGTCAAAGCAGGAAAAGCACAGGTAGAAGTAATAACATTAATGATGGCTGCATTCCATTTAGGAGAGCCAGTTCCAGGGCTCTGGTATTGTGTATGCTCACTCAATGGCATGGCGTACTCGGACACTGGGGCCCAATTTTTACTAATTTTGGGGTCTAAATGACTAATACATTTTAATACCATTAGTTTTGGAATTGGTCCAGTAGATCGCCTCCACCGGCATCCACGAACGGACTGCAACGTAATCCTTTGGGGCAATTGCATCCATGAAAAGTTCGCTCAGACTGTTATTTATTTATTTTATTTATATGTTTTTTAAGTGTCTGACAACATTGTGGAAAGGATCCATACAGAGACAGACCTTTTGTTAAAGAGTAAGATTCTTTCATCTTCCTGCAACAACTCAACCTCTCGCAAGATATCAGAACGAGACTTTTCCTTGAGCGAGACTTTCTGTCTCTGGCTAAACAAAAAGGAGATTACTCTTTAACAAAATGTTCCGTCTCTGTAGGGATCCTTTCCATAATGTTGTCAGACACTTCGAATAACAGTCTGAGCCTGTCACTGACAAAAACAAGCACTTTCAGTGGACAGACTTTTCACTGGCACAATTGCCTGCAAGGGATTATGTTGCAGCCCGTTCGCAGATGCCGGCGGAGGCGATCTACTGGACCTATTCCAAAACTAATAGTAAGTATTAGTCATTATGACACCAAAATTTGGGTCTATTGCCTACTTCAGCTTTAAGATTTTAAAAGTGGACTTTTGGCCCTTCTTTAACCATCAGCAATGCTGGCTGAGCAGTAAAGGTAGCCATATTGGAGCATGTGGTATTTACTTTTTCCACTAAAGCTGCAGTATGGAACATATTTTCATTTTCCCGTCAAAGTTATATTGTGGCTCTGTGTGTACATGTTTAAATCCCTGAGTTTGACTAAAATATAATATAATGATGTTGGGAATGGTTTGGGTCATACTGTATGTTATTTGCTGGATACTTTTTGCACAGTATAGTATATATGGTTGATGGATGGTGCAGTTTATCGTGCAGTGTACCTGTGAGCGAAATAAAATACAGCAAAGTATTGGAAAAAGATACATCAAAGATGAATTGAGTTCAACTATTTAACAGCCCTGTGAAATGCCTGTTTCCCTCAGGCCCAACATTATCAGGTTTTCTTACATCATTAATTTCAGCCCTGTGTTTTGCCAATTAAACAGTTAATATTAACAAACAGAACACAACCTTGTTTAAGTGTTGTAGTTTTACTTTTGTTACACAAGGGTGTTAAAAGGTTAAAACTACTGTGGTGAAGGTTAGATAGGTGTCTTTTTTTGTTCTGCATGTGGTGCTGCTGCTCATCTGCTCATTAAGTGACAGTGAAAACAGGTGTGCGTCGTTAGAATCCCTCAGCAGCGAAGAAATGGTAAAACAATAGATGACATTTAAATTTGGCGCACTCATGTGTGCCCTTGTCTGTGTATTTATAGCTAACTTTAGATGCCAAAAATATTTAAGGTATCTTAAGTCTTTATTTTTGTTTATTGTACAGTTTTTGAATACTCGTACCTGTTTAACTCACCCCTGTGCTTACCTGAGCAGATGGTACGTTCCAGTTTAAATCAGGCTGAGAGGCTAACAGTGCTACTCACTTCTCTGTAGTGGGAGGGAAGGTTGCAGCCTAATGTGGAATTTTTGTTGGTTGATTTTTACTTCAGCTTTAAATTGTTTTTGTTGGTTTTTGCTAGGGTTTTATCTTTTCATCTTAGTCCAGTTTCATTTTTGTTGATAAAACTCCTTTTTTGCATGAGCCCATTAGATGCTACATTGTTCATCATCCCTTTCAAAGATTCCCAGAACACAAGCAGCACTCATGATGGTAATATAGAGCCACAACATGTTCAGTATGTTTTTGCTGTCTCCATGACTTGCCTAATACCCAAGAACCAATTGAAGCACCATGCAGGGGCTTTTCTAGGTGTGTTGGCTAATAAATGCAAGTGAGGGGTGCCATGGGCTCCCATGGATTTACATTGTAAAATACAAATCTGACCTTTTTCCTAAGCTGATCCTGATTAGAGGTTTCAGACAGACAAAGCGTTTTAACTCCCCCGTACCCGATACTAAGACACTGTGCTGCCTCTCAACAGGCTCCACGCTGACATTTCCTTGAGAAACGAATGTGCTGTCAGCAGCAATATGTCTCATTTCACATTGTAACAGTCAAGGGTTAGAGGAGGATGGGAGTGAGGGAAAAGAAACGGCGGCTTTTTCGCAGGGCTGCAGTGTTGTCTGTGACAGTCTGTCTCGTAAACTTGTTTATATTGGCTTTTTTTGTGAGGGGGCAGGGTTGCAAAAACAAGCACAAATGTGTTTTTTCAGACCTGCTGATTGACTTTAAAAAAGGTCAGATTCCAGGAATGTAGTAGCAATTAACCAGCAGTGAAATACTCATTCAATAGAACTGTTTAACATCAGAGCATTAAGTCAACTTGATCCATTTTGTGTTTTCTTTCATCTTTGGCAGACCAAACCGAATCAAAGGTTTATTGAAATTCCTGACAGAGGCACAGGATATGGACCAAGCTAAAAGGAAAGACGTGCAATTGACAAGTTTTTGCAGCATTGTTCTTTGTTTGATTAGTGATGGCTATCTGGCGTGCCAAACAAGGCTGGAGTTATTATTTCTGCATGATTCACCAACAGGCAGTGTTTGAGACTTGACTGAATTTTTCACCCATGATCTTAATCTCAAGGGAATTTGGTCTCTTTTTATGTGATTTTAATTAGTCTAATCAACCCTCAACAAACAATTTCAATTTTGAAGTTGAGGAAGCACACTACACTGTATTTTCATGATTGTACTTGGCAGATAACACTCTCCTTTATGGGTAGAGCACTTTTCATCATCTTAGGAGCCATAAAATACACTGTAATATTTAACAAGACTAAAGCTGCAGTCACATTACCTTTGATGCAACCACCAATGATACTGTATATCATGCTGCAGGAACAGAGGCTCCAAAATTACGCTAAAAATACACAGCACTGATACTTCAACATTAGACCTCATCAATAAAAATTAGAGACTGAAACAATCTTTATTATAACATGATGCACTGTGATTACAATAGCATCTAGGTGGTAAGCCTTTAGCCTCTGACTATTGAAACAGCTTGATTTATAACAGCATGGAAATATTTACACAACACAAACCAGATACCCTCTTGCATCTTATTGCAATAATCAGTTTAAGTACAATTTGTAAATGGTGCGTAGTTGTATCACTAGTTCATACTCAGTCTGCTTTTTAGGGGTAGGGACCCCCTAGGGCCCCTCCCCCTGGTTCCCCTAATCTGAACCCAGCAGCATAACAAACTTTCATTTTGTAGCTTGATACATTCAGCTGAAACACTACCAGTGCAGTGAGAATAAGTCGAATATTGTCAAACACAGCACTGTCAGACTGTGTCTATCTGCCCAAGTGTGAATGTGAAGGTTATACACACCGCGGTCACAGGAGGATCTCATCATATTCTCTCCGACCCATCCTGTGCCATAAACTTTGCATGAGCGCCGGGCACTGTCTGAATTTTTATCATTTTCTTATTTCATCTAACCACTTGCTCTTCCAGGTCTTCAAGCGCCAACACAAACACAGACTTGTCAGCCAGCCCAGGCCAGGCTCAAGAGAAGTCCATTAAACAGGTGTTGGCAGAAAATCCCACATTTCCTGTTAAGGGCATGTTGTGGCCCAGCCTTGCACAGTACACAGTCGGAGTAAGACTGAGTGAGGAAACATCCAGCCATACATATTCATCTATCACATTTCATCAGTTTTTAATGTTGAATGCATCTTGGGAGGGTACTTCATTAATGGTTTCCTACATTTTCTAGAATGTCTTTTGAAAACCTCCAGAAAATACGGGCAAAGTTACTTTAGTAAAACATAAAATGGCTTCATTACACTCTTAGTGTGTATGTGTGCGCAATTGATCGCCCATTAACGACCGGATGAAACCATGTTTATCTGCTCTGATAACTTGCAATCGTTAGCATGTTCAGCTAACTAGCTTACTACTTACAGTAGTAATCCAGCGTTAGTTCCAAGGGAAGAATCACATCATTGTAACTAAACACATAGTGTTGTAGCATACACTGTGTAGTATTTCCCAACTGTATGGGAGCCAGTCCTTGGTGCTACTGTGTCAGGATTTAAGATAACTTTAGCGGCTCTGTCTTGTTCTTTAGTTCATTGGGGGAAGTTTACACTCAGCCAATGTTACCCAAGATAGAGTTACGTTCACCAAACAAATTTGGTTAGTCCTCCATTCTAAAAGCCTTTTCTCTTGTAATGGTGAAAGTCAAACATAATGTTTGAATCTAACCTCTGTTTTGGGTGTGAACGTATGACTAAGCAGCTAAACAGGGTTATGTTGCAAGAAAAACTGCAAGAGCAGACTCTTATCATACTTGGAAAGGCAAGTTTTCAACAACAACAAAGCAATTCAAAGTGCTGCACTATGCTAGGACTAACTAGCTCTACACTGCAATACAAGAGCAATGCTCTTTCTATAATTCCATGTCTTCTACATGCATCATCAGTTGGTGAGGATGCTGGGTTTTTGCCAGGGACATGCAGCTTTAGCCTCAGTCTTTTCACATGACATCATATGTAGCTATTGAGTGCTTACTTATCACCCCTTTTTACAGAGGTTTTGTTTCAAAACCAGTCAGCTGGAGACATTAAAAAACTTATGGAACTATGTTTGCTTAATTAGCTAGCTAGCTAGCTATAGCTGATAAAATCAGGTCATTTCAGCCTGCAAAATCTATGGCCTCCCGCTAGAAATTAAAAACCTTCTTTTGTCTGCCTCTGTGTCAAATGACCCATTGTATAAAAAATTACCAAGAATTTCAAGAGTTCAATCTGCCACCGTTATTATAAACTGAATATGTGCCAGGCGAGAACAGAAAGTTTGACAGGTGTAGCAACAGTGACTAAGTAGGTTTAGTGAATGGTCAATTTTGTGTGCATTGCAGTTATGAAAATTGCTTTTTACCTGCATTGTTCTCTATTTTCTATGCTATTATTTATGATATTATCATCATTACCACCATCAAAAGCTGCATTATCACCTTTTAACATGATCACCACGTCATTATTATGTGATATTTTATGGTTTAAGTATGAATGGAAATGACAGAGTAAAGTGTTTAAAAAAGTGCAAACAGGAGGAAAGATTTATTCCCAGGGAGAAAAGAAGTTTGTAAAAGTGAAGTTAGTGAAAAGTTGGTATGCAACATCAGGTGTTGCTCTGTGATGCTGTGTTGTGTGAGTGTGTGACTTGTCTATCTGGGCTCCATCAAGGCGTTCAGTGTTGCCTCACCGTTTACGCTGCCATAACAAGATAACAGGGGGCCTCCTTGACTCCAGCTTCCCGCAGGGTTTTCTGTTGACTCTCTTGTTTTTTTTTTTGGTTTTTTTGTCAAAGTTTTTTGCAAAACATTTCCTCCTTTGCCATAAAGTATGGAGAGGAAAGTTTGGAGAAGCTGAAGAATGGAACATCTCTCTCTATTTTTTTTTCCATATTTAGATGTAAAACTATGTTAGACTGTGAAAGTGCCACTTGAAAAATATTCTCTTGCACATATGAGAATGAAGTCAATAGGAGAAGGGCTAATGTTTCATTTTGGGAAACAAAAACATTATATTTCACTGTCATTCAGCTTTGGTTTCCAGATACTGACATGATGAATTCCCAGAAAATTAGTATTGAATATAAGTCAAGGAAGGAATGATCTCTCATAGCTCAGATTTAGCCTCTGAATATCTTAAAGGCTCTCGTTATTGACTGCAAGTCACCCAGAAATATCACATTGTCTCATTGTTAAATGCTCACTGCATTCACTGGATATGAAGACCCGTGCATAATATGAACCAAGCATATGGGCCTTCACAGTCTGATTTCTATGACACAGATTTTTTTTGTCTCTCATGTATTTTATTTGACGAAGGCATTTTTACCCCTCTTTTCACTCCTATTGCTATTTGTTCTCTAAATCCCTCTTGCAGTAATGGGAGCTTTTGTTGCATTTCACAGTTCATCACTCATGGAAAATTATGGTCTGGACCTCTCCCATCATCCCCCTGTACTCCTTCCACCCTTGTGTACGAGGCTCAGAACAGAATGAGATACAGTAGTGGGCTGCTGGAGAGATCTGTTGACTTTTAATTGCTCTTTGAACCTCTGGGGTGGATTTCCCCTCAGAACACACTTGCTAGAACACTGATTTTCACAAATATCCCCTTCCCTCTTTGGGACACTGATAACAAATGGCAAGCGCACACACACAGACCAATACAGACAAGCCTAAAGAGAGCAAAGCACAGCATACGGTGGCATTCATATTTAGAGGCACTCATGTTTTCATCTATTTGTGTTGGGGGGCTTTTAATGTTAATTGCAGCAGATAAGTGGCAGTGTCTGAATGGAGCAATCCCAGTGATCCCATCCCTCATTTTTATCCATGGTGGGGGGTCAGATGCTCCCACAGCCGTAGCAGACGCTCTCCCTCCTCTACTCAGCATTTCAAAGCAGCAGGGCGTCCCATCCCTTATCAGCACAATAAATACCTTTTTTTAGAGGGACTAGTGTATGCGGTGTGTGTGTGTGTGTGTGTGTGTGCGCGCCTCTGTCTGTTTCTATTTGTGTCTGTATCTACATCCACACCACAGGCTTTCATGAATTCTGAACTGCAGCTCACACCGTACTGTTTTAAATGACTGTTCACATCTATTTTAGGATGTAACCTACTGTATATGCCGTACTAATGTGAACTGCTATGATGTGGAAGAATGTGTCAGTGTGTGTCTTCAAATTTAGCCTGAATTGAGTTATTTTCACCTATTATGCTCAAACTGCAGCTTACAAATACAAGTCACATGTAGGCCGCATGCCTTGGGATCAGGTCTGCATGACATATCCATGTCAGCCTGATTGGAAGTGAACAATACAGTTGCAGCTATTTGGATTTCAGACATATTGGAAATCATCAGATCTGTATCAGAAAGAAAGTGTTGCACCTTCAGTTGCAGAACAACAGACAACACAGCCTTTGAAAATGCAGGATAAGAAATGTAATGTGTGTATAATTTCTTGATGTCAAAACAAGACCATTTGCACAAAAAGGTAGCGAGAACCTGCTGAGGAAACATCAAATAATTAACGGTTTTAAAGGCAAAATGGGGTGGAGAGGATTGCTGTGTGGAGAGGACCTGATGCTAAACACTATTTGTTGTTGTTGTTGGCTCCAAGCATTAATGCGTGCTTATTTAACTCAGATGAATAAAGGGAAATATTTTAAGTGGAAGCCACTTTTCACAGAAGTTTAATGTTTTTCTTGCCTGTTTGGTCTCGCTGTTTTTCCTCTGAAGAGCAATCCTCTCCTCTCAGACAGCTTTTAGGCCCATTCTGTCGTCCTCCTTGTTTGAGGGAAATGTGAGGCTTCACCCTGACAAGCTCTGAAAAAGACTCCTGGATTACATTGACTGACAGCTCCCAAACCCTGAGATCTGTTGTCTGGCCCGCACCGAGCATAGGGCAAACTCTGAATCAATAGCAACGCTATCAGTGATGGAAATTGAATGCTGAATCTGAACGCTGAGTACCCCCTCATGAACTGTATAAGAGCATTTTTCCGCTGCTCATCTCAGGTATTTTTCTCCCTGGCAGATATGAGTGCAGCCGCAGCTAAGAGAAATTGTAAAGTTTGTTGGGACGTGCACCTTTTTGGTGTATCAAAAATAGAACTCAGGGAGATGAGAGGCCACAGATGGAATTGTCTTCAAAGTACAGTGTCGGCAGTCTTTAAAGTGATATTACACTCTCGGAGAACATTTTCATTTTCCTGTGCACTCAGCTTGATCTGACACTGAGAAATAATTTGACATTTGCTGCTGTGTATCATTTTGGATGACTACTCATTGAGAGTTGCAAACAGGCTGCATTACTAGTTCAAAAAGACAGCAGACAAACAAAACAAGTAAAATGAAGTGACATCTCTGCTTGAAACACTATCAAACCCATACAGGGATATACATTCCAAAAACTACAGAAATATAAGGATTCTCAATGAGATTTTTAGCCATTTGAACTTTTGGGAGAGCACTAAAATGGCTCCTCTGTGCACTGTCCTACACATGGCTGAGTTGCTTTGTAAGCTTTCATCCGCCCAGCAGAGGGAACCGGAGCAGTCAGCGCGCAAGGCCTGGAAAATGTGCTTGCTTAATTAAAGAAGGGGAATAACCAGTGCAGCGATTTACACCTAATTCTGACATAAATCTGCAGTTATTGCACTGGCGAGACTGTCCTCTCCCCAATTTAGGAAGTACCCGAGAGCTTTTCCTTAATAAGCAATCCTCCTGATTAAGCTAAGGCAGGAGTTACAGTCTCTTTTCTATGGGAGAGAGAAGGACAAGAGAAGCTGAATTTAACTAGAAGTGAGGTAGTTAGCCAAGTGCCGTCATGGATATTGAGATGGTTAGCATTTTATTAACCCGAGTCAGGACAGAAAGAGTAATTGGTAAATTAGGTATAGACTTAAAGTGTCTGCAGGACTTTGGCCTAAGGGTGCTGGGATAGAGACACTTGGCATTTCAACCTCTCCATCTCCCAAGCCATCCACTCAGGCAATACTGTCTGCTTCAGTCCATTGCTCCCCTAATTAGTGAGTTGTTTTATTTCCTGTGGCTGCTAAACTAGTTTCAGTCATTTTTCTTTAGGCCTTTGTGTTACTAGAATGAGAGGACATGAATTGAAACCATCTCCCACACGGTGCCAGGCACTTGTCACAGAAGCATCATGTGACAAGGGTACAAACAGTAATCTGTTCATTATGTTCGCAAGGACAGCTAGTGATTGAGAGGCTTGGCGTGGAAATGCATTTTACATCCCCTCTGTCTCCACATCAGAGGCTCTAAATGAAATGATTTAGTTAGAGGTGCCAGGCATTAGCTGTTACTCTGGGACACACATTGTTGTCACATTGAAGGCTCTCTTTCAACGACATTCAGCATGGCTTCAGACTATTCCCCCACCGAAAACACGAGGGCGATACGCCAAGCTGCAGACACTGTGGCAGGGAGCGTTGGCGTTTGATAGGAGTCTGCTACCCCGTCCTCGCATGAATTCCCTTGGATCTCATCAAGGGCTTTCTTCTACTCGTATTATTAGCTGGCTTGCTGTCTTGCCATCACCCTTACTGCTTCAGAGAGTATGACAGAAACACTGATAAGCAGACAATTACTCATCAGTTGTCGATAACATGTATATGAAAACCTAATTTTTATATGGGCGATAGAATTATCTTTGACCTGACCTTTAGAATGTAATGTCGTCATATCTCAGCTCATGAGATTTCAGACCATGTTGAGGTTTTTCAGAGAGATTTTCCTTATGTGACGTTGTACTTAATGACAGCACCACTAACTTTATGCTGTGTATGGTGATGTGTCTGAGTTTTCCTCCATTGTCGTTGAATTATTATTCACTTGCCAAGTTAAATTATGGGAATGTGTCATTTTATCAACCGTCACAGCTAAAGGACACTAGCTTGTCTTTTCTTAAAGGAATAGTTTGACCTTCTGGGAAATACGCTTCTTTGCTTTCTTGGCGAGAATTAGATGAGTAGATTGATACCACTATTGTGTCTGTACACATATGAGGCTACTGCTAGCAGCTTGTTAGCTTAGCTAATCATAAAGACTGGAAACGGGGGATACAGCTCTGTAACAAAGGTACAAAATTTGCCTAAAAGGACCTCTAAGGCTCACTGGTTGACACATTTAAACTTGTTTGTTTCATCCATACAAAAACCGAAGTTTAAAAACAATAAATTGTGGTTTTACAGGAGGTTATGTGCTGGACTATTTCTTGGCCAGGCGCAGTGACTTCTTGGAATGTTGCCTGGCAACCTGACAGCGTGACAAGACTCCAGTCTGTATGCTAAGCTAGCTTCATATTTAGCAGACAGATGTGAGATGTCGTTCTTCTCATCTAACTCACAGCAAGAAAGCAAATAAGTGTATATTCTAAAATGTTGTCTTCCGTTATATTTTGACACATGAGACGCAAATATTGAAAAAGTGAAAGAAAGAAATGTTTTAGGCTGCTGTAGTAGCGAGGCGATAAGCTCTCTGTGATGAAACAACATGGTATGGAATTCTCTTGTTAGCCATCAATGCCTATTCTTTGATTTACAGCTACAATAGACTCTTTTCACAGCAGATATTTTGAGTTGCCAAAGCAGGAAAAGCACAGGTGCAATTAATAACATTAATAATGGCTGCATCCCCTTTAGGTGAATTTCCAGGGTGTGCTCACTCACTGACATGGCTTACTGGGACACTTGTGCTTTTCCCGCTTTGACAAGCCAAAATGTCTGCCATAAATAGGGTCTACGATGATAGACCCTAACTGTGTTAATCATGCAAGATCATTGTATTTCGTGTTGGAACTGCTGATTAGACTTCACTAAAGAGTAATTTTGAATCACACATGACATCACTGATGGCACTAAATCCTACCGACCACTGTTTCTGGCAACACATACTGGCTTTAAAAAAAAAAGTGCAAGTGCAATTTCGCTGTCAGCAATTCTCCACTCATTTTCAATTTTGCTCTGCAACGACTTAGCAATTTGTTTTAGTCCCAGCTGAATAAAATACGTCCTGCTAATAATCCTAATTAGCTCCCCTAATGTACTCCCCCCCTCATCCTCTAAATACTCCCTCTGGTGTGCAATTGAGGTTGGAACCCATTCAGCCCTGCCAGTACCTCTCAGCTGCCTGTCTGACTGATGGCAAGACTTTTAGCCTCTGTGGAAGGTGAAACCAGTGTTGTTACTGTTGGAGGCTAAACACTAACAACTTTTTTTTCCATCCGTGGAAGGTCAACAGAGCATCACACTAAACACTAGACATAATTTTACCACACTGCCTCTAGCTTTTATACCTAGGTTCATTTTTAACTAGTATAGCCAAATTTAGGACCAAACAGTTTAAGCATTTTTAAAAAGATAAGAATGTATTAACAGCTGTGAATATTACACTTCAGTTTGCTAAGCAATATGTAATATCTTTATTTTTAACCATGCTAGCGGTGTGGTTCCAAGGATGGCAATCTCGGTCCATCTGTCCACCATTTTGGTTCGGACTGGAATATCTCAACAATTGTGAGATTTATTGCCATGAAATTTGGTACAAACATTCATGTTCCCCTCAGGATGAATTGGGATTACTCTGTTGATCCCTTGACTTTTCATCTAGCGCCATCATCAGGTCAATATTTAAGTTGGTCCAATTCTTTGGTTTATGACCAAATACCTGCAAAACTGTTGACATCAGCCTCAGCTGCACTTTGTTTAGTACTAATTAGCAAATGTTAGCATGCTAACGTGCTAAAATAAAATGGTAAAAATGGTCAACATTATACCTTTTTGACATCCGCATGTTAGCATTGTCACTGGGGCTGCAGATTCCAACCAGTTCTTCTACCTGCCACTGAGCTTTTTGGGATTAAATCCCTTGCTCAAGAGCACATCCACAATATAGGTGTTGACCCTTTCACTTTAAACCCACCCTTATATTTCCAGCTGTTGTTCTCAAGCCCTCCTCCTCTTCTCTCTTGCCTGCCACCATCACCAGAATGTTTTAATAACTTAAAAAAAATTCTTAGTTCATCATGATGCAGATTATCTATGAGTTTACAAAGAGGAAACACAACCAAATTTAGATCAGATGACAAAACCAAGAGGAAACGACCATAACCTCAAAGCTTATACCGTTAATGATATAACTGAGCAAAACCTGGCTCGAGCCCCTGATTCCTTGCTGCTGACTCTTTTGAACCTGCGGAAGTGCTTTTGTGGAAGAGATCATAAGAGCCAACGTGTGTCTATATGTGTGTTGGTGTGCATGTGACTGTGTCTCGCTGTGTATCCGGGTGCCATGTGGCACTGAGCGACTCAGCTTTGCTCTGCCAAGAGATAAGAACACAGAGTAAGCCGCTCGCTGCGCCAGCCTACTGGATTTCACCTCTGAATCATCTTTGTTGGAAGTTGTAGGGCTGCTCTATTTCTGAAGTGACAATTCTTGCAGAGCACCATATTGACTTTATATGCTGTACATGCTCAATGTGAGAATGTATTTGAAATAGATTATCAATGGCAAAGCGCTTGAAAGGGAAGAAAAAAGAAGGTAAATCCTGCAAGGCCTGGAAACTGCAAGGTTGTTAAAGCACTGTTCATGGAGGACAGTTTCACGTGGTGATTAGGGATATTAGCAAGTAATAGGCTGGTCTAATTGTTTTGATTATGTAAGTACTTTAATCTTAAGCACTTTCATATCATTATAACACCACAAAGATTATGTGAGAGATGTTGTTTAATCTACTGTGTTATTGCAGTAGTGCATAGTGAAATAAAGGGAGACTGGCTCCTGAAGTAAAGGTGTTAGACTGTTGTGCTAACTGGATGCATGTCTTGCACAAGAATTCTGCCAGTGAAATGTTGGCAGCAGTCGGCACACAGGTCTGCAACAAGAGGGCAGTGCCTGCTGGGAAGTGTAGGCAGAGGCTGGCATATGGCTGATGGTGCTCACAGGCTTTTGCCTCACCAGTGCTTACCCTTGTTAGGCTGCCTTTTTAGCTGGTTTCAAGTGTGCAGAACTGTGATAATTAAATCCCATAGTGGTAATTCAATGTCTTATATTGTTGGACAAAAAGGAGTCCGTATCATGCAAGTGGTTTCCTAACTTCTCCAGCAATGACACCACAGATTTATTTAAACAGATCTTAATTGTTCAGGTTGATTTTCTCACTAAAGTCTCTCTGAACAGTGTCGATTTACTGTCCTTACTGACCCATATTCCAGATAGGTGAGTATCAACATTTTTATCAACTCTGATCTTCTCTCTGAGTTGCCTTCAGTTATTACCGTGTGCCTCGAAGCAATGAGCAGCCGCAAGCCTGAAAGCCTACAATCACAACTCAAGGCTGAATAAAAAGTACTGCCAACATCCGGAGGGAGCTCGGAGTAGAGACGTTGCTCCATTGCATCGAAAGGAGCCAGCTGAGGTGGTTCGGGCATCTGATCAGGATGCCTCCTGGACCCTTAGAGGTTTTCCAGGCACGTCCAACTGGTAGGAGGCCCCGGGGTAGACCCAGAACACGCTGGAGGGATTTTATATCTCATCTGGCCTGGGAACACCTTGGGGTCCCCCAGGAGGAGCTGGAAAGCGTTGCTGGGGAGAGGGATGTCTTGACAACCCTGCTTAGTCTGCCACCACCGCGACCCGGCCCCGGATAAGCGGAAGAAAATGGATGAATGGATGGATGTTAGCTTTCAACGCGGTTAAAGGGAAACTCCAGTATTTTTAAGCCTGGACCCAATTTTTTTACAAATTTTGGGGTCTAAATGACTAATACCATTAGTTTTGGAATCGGTCCAGTAGATCGCCTGCGGCGACATCGGTGAACGTGCTGCAATGGCTGCAACGCAATCCTTGCTGGCAATTCTGCCGGTGAAAAGTACATCCACTAAAAGGGCTTGTTTTTGCCACTGACAGGCTCAGACTGTTATTCAAAGTGTCTGATAACATTATGGAAAGGATCCCTACAAAGACAGAACGTTTTGTTAAAGAGTAAGATCCTTTTGTCTTCTGCAACAACCTCTTGCGAGATTTCAGAGCGAGACTTTTCCTTGAGCGAGACTTTCTGTTTCTGGTTAAACAAGAATGACCAATTCCAAAATTTGTGAAAATAGGGGCCAGGTTTAAAAATACTGGAGTTTCCCTTTAAAATGTATATAAATATCCGTTTTGGTCCATAGTTGCTATGCCTGTGTTGTGTTGGTAACATGCATATTAGGGGTGAGATATCTAATTGGAAAATCCAACTATTCTGTTAGACCTTGTATTTCTCTCAGATACGACTGCAGTCTGACCTCTGGGGATCAGTGTCTGTGATTGAACAAGTGCATTGTGAGACCACAAACAAATAGCGTTCTCACACTTTGGTTTATTGACGCAGCTCATTGTCCAATTACTTTAACTCCCTTGCTCCAGTCCTGTTAAAAACTTACTTAGGCTATAACATTTCAAATTCTTTACAATTAACTAATTTGAAAGTTGTGTTTGGGAAGCTCAGGCATCCGAGAGTTGAGAGCAGGCTGTGATACTGCAGCTTCCTGTTGGAAGCATGAAGGACTTTTTAGAACAAGATTTACAATATTCTTTTCATGATATCCATCTTACCCTTGCACTTGAATGTGTCAAGCTTAAAGGATTGATCTAATCATAAGAGGCCCAGTTGTTTCTCTCTAACTGTCATGGCTGCTCCCTGAAGCAATTACAGCAGATGTGAAAATTAAAACTTGTTTTCAGCTACTGTATACTGAACCAGTGTTTACCTTTGTTATATAATTGCTTGTGGCGTAGTTTTTGTTATTACCTTTTTTTGGGTTTGGTTATAAGTTATAACTCATGAATATTCAGCACAGAAACTTTTACATAAAGACCTGCTAGAAATATGATATATGTTTGAGTGACAGCCACTAAACATCCCCCCTCCTCCCAAACCTTGTCTTTTCAAATCCCTTCTGGACACTGCCTGGCTGCCTCCAGCATAACAATTTAAATCCCACCTGGTAATACCTCTTGTCACACTGACAGCTGTCATCAAGTCAGCCGTGTTCACTGTTTAGTTTGCTTTTCAAATTAGCAAGTGGATATTCTCACAATGGTCTTTGTTTTTCCTCTTCTGAAAAAGGAAAAATACACCCTCAGGGAATGCAACAAGGCATAGAGCAAGTTTTGTTCATGTTGCTGAGAACTGACAGGCAGTTTGATTTGCTGCAGTTTGCTGCAGCAATTATTGAAGTTCTGAGTGTTTCAGTTTGGATTTGTCTGGTAGATACTCATGGTACTTCACCACGTTTGTTGTAAACTGTGCACTGTACAAACTGCCCGCTGACATATCTGAATTTCTCCATTTCCTTAAAGAAATTATAAAGCTTTCAATGTCATTCTGTAACACAACCCAGTGAGTTGTGGACAAGACAGTGCTGTGCAAGTCCAGTCAGCACAAAGTTCTCAGAGACACCATTTTTATTTCTGGATTGCTGCTTTGGAGACAACTTCATGAAATGTCTGCATCTGAAACCAGAATTCGATTTGGGCAAAAAGGGTGAATTTTACATGGTCTGATTTGAAGCCTTACTTTGACTTAAGTCAATAAGATAGGTGTAGTTTTGCATTCCCCAGATATAAAAAAACCCCCTGTAAAGTATTTGGAACAAAGTTGTCAACCTAGGTACAAGGTGTCTGTTCAGTATCAAAATACTCACATGGAAGAATCACGCTGCATGTAAAATTGCAAAACAATCATTACATTGAATTACACCAGCATTATGGCAATGATTTAGGCTTATTATCAGCCATAAAACACAGCGTAAGTGGAGCCTGTGGAGTAATCAGGTAATGTTCTGAAAGCAACAAACAATAATATTTAATCGGCTAACAAAGCTGGAGGGCTGAGGCGTGCCAACCCGTAATCACTCGCCTCTCCGATTACCCCGACCGGGCCTGCAGTATTTGAGTTGTAACAGCAGCCATGATCTGTGACTTTAGATGTCCGTGCGCACAGAGGTGCGAGTAAAGGCTAACAGTATGTACATTATGTCCCATTGTCTTGTGATGGTACAGTACCTGAGCCAAAGCTGAGCATTTGGAAGCGAGTTGCTTGTATGAAGCAGGCTGAGGTGAGAAGCAGACCAGCTTGAATTATTGAGATCCAGCCTTGTTGCTGATCACTCCCCCCCCCTGGTAGAGAGAACCTGCTGTGAGGAGATTCAGGTTGAGGTAAACACACCAGGATTTCTCAGTAACACTTCTCTGTTTCTCTGCATCTCTTTTTTGTTGTTGTAAAAAGCTCCTTCTGATTTTTACCTTTATTCAAATGTAGGCCTTACACAAGGAGATGAGCTTCTATTTAAGTAGAATTTTAGCAAAGTAGCAGTGCTCCGATCGCACTTGTATATCCAGGCTCACACATGCATATCTAAATAAAAGCTGCCATGTACACATGCACAACCTCACACCTACAGTAACAGTACATATTTTTAATGGTATATTTGCATACTGTAAATATAAACCATATATATTTAGACTTAAATAGGCCGTATATATTTTTGGACATAATTAGGCTATAAAGGCTAATGGTTAGCAAGCAGGATTTGTAATACCGGTTCAGCTACCTGGATCAGCTTGGAAAATGTGATTGGAGGTAGATGAATAACCCTCAGTTACCATTGTAGGTGTGCTGACAGCATATGTTTCAGTGCATCTACAATGGTATATACAGCTTTATGCTGATGATATAACACACTACAAATACATGCCTCTGTTTGGCATTGACTTTTCCCAGCCTTTCATAATATGTTTATTGTGCTTGAGGTGACTGCCCTTTTGTGTTTGTGTTCACAATAGCTGTTTACAATAGACTTCCAAGGCCTTGAAGTACACTTTGCTACATGGCTTTTTTTGAAGCCATTCAAGTTCTTCTACAAAGCTCAGGCCCAAGCTTAGTGCACCATATACATCAACCCAAAGATTCCCATTCTCTATTCAAGAAAGCCTCACAAGAAACCCCACTGGGATGCAATATCAAATTAATAAACCTCTAAAGAGGGGGTCCTACAATAGAAACAATTCCAAATGCCCTCTCACTTGAAACTGCACACTGCAACAATTGTTCAGCTCACAAAGCTTCAGCCTCCATAATGGTTTGTTTATTTACTGTTTATTTACTCCGCCTTAAGGGTTTCATTATTAGAGAAAATAGTGGATAAATGGAATGCCAGATCTTGAATGTCTGAACATTTTGCCAGCACTTGAACACAATAAAATAATTACATATTAAAAGCAATTCGTCATACCCAGAGTATCACCAAATGTATGGTTAGAGTTTATTTGAAGCCAATTTTGTTAACGTTAACAGTACTGCTAGAACTATACTGCGGCACTTACAGTATGGCAGTAGAACCGACTGTCTGCGAGTTAAATTGACTCTTAAAATGTCCAATTATATTAAATTTCCACACAGCACCACAGCTTGTTTTCAGGGGTTTACTGATATTTAGGAGGTTTATTAATTCAGGTAGATTGACTGCCATATTCCCATTAAGAAGTTAAAACTGGGAGGAGGTTTGGCAAGGCTTGTCTGTCTCACTGCCAACAGACTCTCTCCAAGGGTTTCAGTCTGGAACTGGAGGCAGACACACACAAACACCCACACACACACACACACACACACACACACACACACAGGCAGTGTAGAGCCAGTAAAATGAAACTGCTTTCGCTGTGTGTGTCTGTGCAAGCAGCCTCATGTGCTCAGCCATAATTTTGTGGATTAGAGTAATATTACAACCCAACATTTTTGCTAATTGCTAAAAGATGAATGATTCAATAATCCACATTTGCTAGTCTTAACACATGGGAACCTGGGAAATATTTGTTGATGCACATGAAGTGAGAAAAAAGCCTCCAACTCAAATTCTGTGTTGACCTATTTATGAAGTCAGAATGGTCTGGGCTTTCTCATTGTCACATGGCCAAAAGTATGTGGACAAAGGAAACAGCTGTATTTGATTGATGAATATCTTGTTCCAAAAGCATGGGCATTAATATGCTGCACACTTCTCATTCGTCTGGGAAAGCTCTCCACCAAATTTTGGAACCTTGCTGTGGGTGTGGTCAAACACTAATGTTGGACGATAAAGGTACGGTCACATTACACATCCGTCCTACGAATATTCGCTTTTGGTGCGATCTCCAGATGGCTCCAGCAGACTCTTAGGTCAAACTTTACTTTTGTTGAACTTTTACCAAAGGATGAGCTCAGTCAGCCAATAGAAACACTGATGCTCTGCAGAGAGCGTTCTTCCTCCTTTTATTTATTCATTTGATCCAGTGTGCTTCATCACCATCTTCAATACATTATCACTCAGCCAGGCTTCAAACTGTTGCGTTGCTCCCATACACTGTTTATAGTCTGTGATCGCTCAGACTCATTAACCACATCAGAACTGTGACATCACCGCCATAATGGGACCATACATTTAAGCCTGAATCTGTGCATATCAGTTGAGGTCTACTACACCAAACTCAGAAAGCCATTTCTTTATGGACCTGGCTTTATGCATGGGGGCATTGTCATTTTGAAAGGAAAGGGCCTTCCCTAAACTGTTGCCAAAAGGTTGGAAGCACACTATTGTTTAAAATATTATTGTATGCTCCATTATTAACATTTCCTTAAATTGAAGCTAAGGGGCGTAGCCCAAACCATGAGAAACTGCCCCAGACCAAAGGTACACAAAAGTGTGTGTCTAGATACATGGCTGTCAATTTTCTCCAAATAGTCTTTGAGATGATCATGTATAAAGCACCATATGAACATAACGTGTGTATGTGTGTGTGTGTGTGGTTTATAATGATTATGAGAGTTGAGGTTGGAATTAAGTTCCGTATATCTCTTCATACACAAGATCAACTGTCTTTGTTTGTTCGTCATGTATCAGTTAATCCTACAACTGAAGCTAAAACATTGTCCTGACCAAAATTTGAATTACAAGTGATCAGCATAGACACGCTAAACTAAATTTACACACACACACACACACACACAGATATTTTTTCAAATCCAGGCAGTGGTCTGATAATGCCACAGAGATTAGATCTATAAGGAAGGCTGAATTACAGCCAGCCCTCATTTCTGCCGATACTGTTGAGTCAGAGGAAAGGTGGAAGTTTGATACTCAGCAGTGATATGCATTAACTTTATTTTTTCCACCACCGCTTCAGTGACACCTTATTTACGTTGAAATGAAACGCCAGTTTGAGCGGTATTGACATTGTTGATCCCTGTTGCATCATAAAAAGCTGCTCTTATTTGCTTTCTGTTCCGATAATGTGTCTTGTTTGTTTTAGTATTTTACTCCAAACATACAAAAGGTCTGTTTAACCAAACAGTGAACTGTGTTTACTTTTTGTATTCATCATTTCAACCAAGAATTTCTCCCTTCGGCATCCAGCGCTCGCCTTTCCCCTCCCTTTTCCTTGCCACCACTACCCCGCCAGCACATTCTCCCTCGCCAGTATCAAAACTAGGCCAGCTGAACAGGGTAGGCACAAAGCAGTTTGCCGGTGTCGTTGAAATGAGAGATAAAGGCTGAAGTCAAACAGGCAGTGGCGAGGCAGAGCATCGTCGCCAATTTCCCAAGCTGCATCCGAGAGCTGTCGAGGCGTTCGCTTCCTGCCATGTTTAGCGTGGTGACAGAGCATTTGTAATACCTCCGCCCATGGCTTCCACAACTCTGTCACGTCAGATGAAATCTACTTTCAGAGAGGAGAAGTAAAGGAATGGAAGAGGTGGTAGAGGTGGGAAACGGGGAGAGGCACGTACAACAGCAAGACAGAGATCTTTTTCTGCTTAGCGAGTAGGGGTTTGAGACATTGTTGGGGCTGGAAACAGGCGCTGCACCCTAGCTTCACTATGCATTGTTATTGTTGTCAGTCACAGGTAAGAAAGTCTAGTCAGAGGTGGCACAGAATAGCTAACAGGGTGAGAATGAACAGAAAAAGCACCTTGAGTGGTATAACAGTGATCCTGGGAATTACACAACCCGTCATGAATGAAAACCAGCAGACTAGTATCCTTAATGGTACATGATTGAAAACAACTGGAAAAGAGAGACTGTCCTCCCCAAAAATATGTCTGTATAGGTCTGTGCAGCAGCATTTTACGACCCATATTTACATTTGCATGTAGGCGGAAGTCCGGTGAGGTAGTATAAAGAGTCCACATAGGGAGGTGGTCAGGATGAATGGATGGATCAAACAACACAGGACGTTCACCTAGGAGACCACTTTTTGTGTCCCGTGTGAAACCAAAAGTGAACCTTGACTTATTTCACATAACTTAACTTATTAACGCACTTATTTTATCCCAAACCATGATCTTTTCCTAAACCTAACCAAACTGCGAGCGCTTCACAACGTTAACCATGTGTTTATTATTGTTACCATGACGACTAAGGTCCAGTAAGCCAGTATGTCATTTTGGGAGTCATTGGCGACCTATTCTGATGTTTTTGGAGTCATGTCACCTGCCACCAGTAGGGGTGTTAATTTAGGAAACGCTCCTGTAGGAACAAACAACCTACGTGGTTGTTTGGGTTTGAGGACTTGAATATTGTCACATTTTAATTCTCGGAGCATGGTACACAAGACATAGTTTGTAATATGCACTCCAATGGGAAGCTCTTCTCTCTCGCGGTCCTCCCCCTCTGATCAAGGTTGCTTCTTTCAGTTAGCATCTTACATGCCTTTGTTCTCAAGACAAAGAGCTCATAAGCCAAAGGTCAGGATCTTCTGATGACATCCAGGTGGGCAACAATGCCTTAGTTTAGGCAATCAGACCAGGGTTCATTCAGTCAAAGGTTACATTATACAGGATTCAGCATGATCAAACATAAAGGAAGTTAACATTATTACATATACATGATCAAACATAATTTCCCTTACAGAACAGCATATCACCACAGTGCTATTAAACCACTTTATGTATTTGTTTTTTTATTTGACACTTCCACAAGTGCCTTGTCCAAAAATAAATCTATGAAGATACAGTATGGGAACAGGTAATAAATGATTTCACTTTATGTGATATGAATTGCAGAACACAAAACAGACAGTGGGCACAGCACCTCTTGGGTGTAAATCATAAATTACCACTTTGCTTTTTAATCACTGCACTTTTTAAACAATTTTAGCATGACAAAATATGCATGTCTTATTTAAATCAATAAAAATGTATTACAATTGGATGTCATTAACAGATCACCTGAATACTAGAGAAACAATTGACAAAAGATATAGAGGCATTAATGGCAAAAATTCACTCTGAGATAAATTCTTACCTTGTTTTCCAAGTAGAAACCGAAACGCACATCTTTATAATTGACTATTTATTTTGCATGCTTACATGGTGGACAGTAGCACTGGGGTTTGTGTGTCTGTAATTTAAGAATTTTAGGTGTACCTGTGATTACCACCTGGGTTTTGTTGGTGCGCATCATCAGGAGTGGTTCTACATGTACGCACATTCTCAAGCACAAGAAGAAATTGATTGATTCAGATTCTGTGCATAGAAATAATTGCACACATAATTGATAAATGAGCCCCAGGTGCCTCTGCCTAAGATACTGTACTCTGGCTTTCATTCAATAGCATTTGATTACACTCATTAATGACTGCCTCTGTGGTTGTACCTACTACTTCATGGCTGAATTGCAAATGTGTACATGGCTCTTGATGCCACATGGTGCCACATGTGGGAATGTCGTGTCCAACAAATGTGGCAACCTTAAAGAAAAGGCTCCTCTTTACAGTATTTATAATTAAATCCAAAAGTTGGCACAAAGATTCTTCCTTAATGAGCAAACCTTCCTTAGAATGTGAAATGTAAAGTGAAATCTCACTGCAGTTGCACAAAATCAGTTTTGATTGCGCATATCTATGTAGGAGTTTAAAAATAGTCAAGCAACAAAATAGGACATGGGAACCTGCAGTCAGCACTGTTCTCTTTCATTTTACAAACCCAGAATACAAAAACCTACTTTCAACACCTCTACAAACAAGGAAAGGTAGATCCAGGGGGTATTACTTTATTCTTTGTCCCAGATTGTACTGTACACTGTAAGATTACAATTTTGCGGTTACTGTATTGAAAGCTGAAAAAAAGGCCTAAGTGCTGGTGATGATAGTACATTCCCAGGACAGTTATCTTTTAAAGGAGAATATCCTTGAATGTGGCAATTCTACATGTTTCTGTTGATTAACTTCTTTTAGCTGTGAAATGGTAAAAAGCCAAATGATGTTCGTCACGTCGTTTCCCCGGAGTCACCAACTATAAAAAACACATTTGAATAAGCCGTTCAGATTTTTCGCTTGTGTCTGTCAAGACATTAGATACGTCTGAAACGGCAAACAGGAACTCCTAATAGCCAAAGCAGCATGACTTTTCATGAGGAATATTTGCCTAAATATAGACAAATAATAAGCTATAAGCTACAAACACACACAAGTGTACATTGTTCAATATTCAGACATTTAACAAGGCTCATCCTTTGTAACTTTTAATCAGTTTCCACCAGATTCATTGTGCAGTTCAGGGTACATTTAACTGATGTTGCACAGATGTTATTTTTACCTCATGATCCCATACTGAAACCCGGCACTGTGCGCCTCTTGACAGTGAACGTGAACTGACTGTTAGGGACCGTCCTGAAATTGCATGCAAAATGGACAAGAGAGCTTTTCAGATTGTTGTCAATATCCCTCTCTTTTTTTCATGGACACCATTATAAACGCAACCTCCTTTTAAAAAATTAAATAAAATTCATACACTCTGGCCCAATGCAATCCTGTATTTTCCCACTGTTAAATCCTCCGATTTCCATTATTCATTTCCACCTGGACCATTAACCGTTAGAAAGCTTTTATTAGACTCAGTTTATGCTTTGTTTGATTAATTACATTACATGGTTTAAATATTTTGTAGATTTTGTCAGTTTAACTTTTCTATGGAATACAAATAAATAAGTAAAACAATAATTTAACACAGAAACTTGATGTTTGCTAATCCTAACCCGATAACACAGCACATGAACAGCTGCTGCTGTTAGCTGCAGTTAAGTAAGCAGTCCTGAGTGAGCCCTTTGCTCCCTTTATTTATTGACAAAATATGGACAATAAAATGTGTCATCTTATTGTACAGTGGTTTTCTTTACACTTTTGTCCTATGCATGTAAACAAAGAGGTTCTCCTCCCTCAAGTCCAAGACCATTTGCACATATCCTTTTATTTCAGCAATTTTTAGCCTATCTGTTCACTACTTCATGAGCACAGACTGTGTGCAGCGATCACAAGATCAACCACTGCATCTAATCCTTCTTTAAAGTGGGTTGCAGCCTGAAACCGCTGTGCTTCTGCTGTGTTTGGTGCCCGAAATGTACACAAGAAATTTTACAGGCCAACACACACACATACACACACATTGCTCTGTGTGGTCTCATTCGTTTGAATCTCTTGGTTTAATTAATCACTAACAGAGTGCTTAATTCATCTATAATTTCAGCAGAGTGGAGTTGATTAGTGTAGTATTTCCCTCTGGCCCTGTTAAAGTTTTTGATTTTCTTCTCTGTGTGTGTGTTGTTTTTTTTTTACCCCACACCCCCACCCCTCACTTTTCTCATCTTTTATAATGGCGGCTCATCAAGAGCTCAGCGACAGTCAGCTGGCGGAGCACCCTTGACTCCCTTTTGAGGATTGTGATTACGATGGCGGCGGATTTGGCGGCGGCTCAAAGTTATTGTCGTTGAATCAAGTGGATCCACTTGTGTTTCATTGTTGTTGGCTGTGCGCCATTAGAGTCTTCTTTTTAGTTTTTATTTTATTTTATGAACTGCTCCCTTCTTTAGCCTGACAGGTGATGAAGGGGAAGAATGCGACGAGTTTTCAGAGAATCTATGTCTCAAGTGTATCTTCTTGCTTTGCTGTATTGTTGCTGGTGGTATTGCAGAGTTCCTTTAACTCAGTTTTAATGATGTATGATGACGAATAATCACATATATCAGAGACAAAGATGTCCTAAAAGTCAATTCTTAGCCAAGTTTATGAGTTTCAATCATTTTTATAAATATACTAAGCAAGGATCATAGGAATAGTGCCAAGTCAATGTGTGTGTGTGTGTGTGTGTGTGTGTGTGTGTGTATTTGTCCTTATTTTTCTTAAGGGTTCTGTGTGACTTGCCTTTAAAATGAATGTGAGTGTGTGTGTGTGTGTGTGTGTGTGTGCCCACTTTGCTTGTCAGTGTGTTTGAGTGTCGTGATCCTCAGAGCTCAGAGAGAGGAAAAGGCCCGAGCTCTTTTTCCCAGGAGTCATCTGCCAATCATTTTCTCAGATTCAGTGGTAAAAAAAAAAAAATAGAAAAAAAAGGAGGGGAGAGGGAAGGAGACAGAGAAAAAAGAATAAAGGGGGTGGAAAAAGAAGAAAGTCTCCCTGTAGAATGACTAAATAGACCTTCAGTGATCTGACGGAGAGGCCTGGAGCTGAATCCCAACTACGCTCTGCACAGTTAAATATCCACACTGGGAATTCAGAGCCTTACCACACTATTGATTTTAATCATCTCTGAAAAGCTTAGACTTTTAAAAAAATAAATAAAATCAGAGATCGTAAAGAAAATAGAAATCCAATAATTCCGGAAGATGACGACTGATTGGATTTTCTTGACATTTCCAACACCCTCAGCTCCCCCACCTCATCCTGCAGACCCCTTTGAGATAATTATAAGGTGCTAAATTTACCCCCTGCTCTGGCCGTTGCTGACCGAGTCACCGAAACACTCATTAACAGGAATAGATTCTCCATGTACTCACGGTGCTCTGTAGAGCCACTAATGAGGGGTGAAGCTTGATGACGGGGGTTTGATTGAAAAGGCATCGCTAGGAGTAAAATGTGATGACACTTATATGACTGTGAGGTCAGCTTTCAGAGCAGAAATTGTCTGCTGGACACTACGCTGCTCTGCTTAGTCTTCAGTGGCAGCAGGCCAGATGAGACATACTTTCTCCTGACAGCATTTATTTTCATCACTGCTCACTGTTTCTGGCTTTATAAGTAAAAAGTATATCTGTTTCTCAATGCTTCCAAATCAGAACCTACAGTAGAAACTGTGGCACCTGAAGGTCGGGGCAGCCATTTGCAGAATAATCAAATATCGGTTCAAGTAAAACCCTTACTAGGCCTGATTTTTATCACAGTCACTAAACCCACCCAGAGAAACATGGTCCTTATGCACATTTTACTGAAAAATGTAGAAATGTGATGAAAATATACATATACACATATAGACAATGCTACCACAGCACTTAGGATGCAAACAGGAACAGATGGATTGTTAACAGACATCTGTTTTTTTTGTTTTTTTTTATTGAACAAATTGCACATGTCACACATTTTGACAAGTCACACATTTTGACAAGAAGATCCACAATGCAAAATTCAAACATTCTAACAAATATGCCAGGGGGGCAACCACAGAAGGTGAGAAAAATTGACAACAATAAATACATCAAAAAATAATAATAAAAAACGGGGGAAAAAAGAACATTTAAGGCACAATTTGTAAATGTATAGACAATTTAAGAATCAAGGCACCTATACAGTCAGCGCACAACTCATGGATGGAAAACAAGTGTCTCTTGTTTTATCCAGTTAATCTCAGTCCAAAGAGATCGGCTCCTTCAGAACGCTGGAGAAAATCAGTGAGACACATCTTCATTGGGATACAAACTGTGCACACAGACAGCTACATGTGCTGCCCATGGATGTATTATAAGAACTGGATAGCGGACCCAGAGATGGCGCCTATTCAGTCCAAAAAGAATTGCTCATCTGGCACATACACCAAATAAAGTTTCTAGGTTATTGGGTTTACTTCCAGGGTATGCGGCCTATGTAATATGCACAGTAGTGTTTCTCCCGCTGGCCCCACCCACGAGTTCCCGTTCGGCCCATAGACTTTACATTGTGATGATGTCACAGGTTTTTATATCGCTTTTCTTGGCTCGAGGAAAGTTTTACAAATATAAAACCATGGATCAAAAATTCATAATAGAGTCATAATCAACCTTGTTTGCAGTTCGAGGTGTCCTGTCAACAGTTTTACAGACGTCTCTTTTACAATGGTGGCCTATGGGAAAATGCTTTTTGGGATGCAGGGGAATTTTTCGCTGCAATACCACAGCATGGCCACTTGAAAAAAAAATTAGAAGCAAAGCTGAGATCCAGGTCTTGATCCACTGATGATCTTTTTTTATTGCTCCCATCATTTTCTCCTATTTTTTTCATTTCTTTCTACTATATTTGTATTGCTTATGTTTGCATTTCAGTTTAATTTCCCAGCTACATCCTGCTACATTTATAGCTACAACTACTGCACTTTTGCCTTCATGAATTATATGGTGCACACCAAAGAAGTTCACTTTTAACACTGTATTTTAACACCACTAATGACAAAATCAAAAATTGAACTTACTAAAGCTAAGGCATGGTTAGCCCTACACTTAAAGCTCAAATATTCCTTTGTGTTCTATTTCTTTCCCCACTGGCATTAGGACAGCAAATGATCGAGCACTAATTTGTAAGGTAGCCTTATTGTTGCAGGCAGGTCAGGGTTTGTATCCATTGGGAAGAAGCCAGGGCAGCTCCCTGCGCTGGGGTTTGCCTCTTAGCTTGGTCAAGGTGACAGTGATCCATGTCTCTCTGGAGAGCTTCCATACAGGATATGTAGTGTTATTCTACCATTAAAAATACCCGTAGATGGAGAGAGAGAGGGAAAGGAATGGCAATGGGGGATGGAGTGATAGTGAGAGTGTGATGTAGCCTCTGCTTCATGATGTCAACTCCTGAGGGATTTCTCAGCTAAAGGATAAGGGGTGATCATGGCTACAGGCTAGTATTCTATTTTTCAAGTCTTAATGTATTGTGAAAAATTCCAAAGTCTTCATGTTATCTGACAGGACAGTTTGATTGAGAGATGTAGTATTGCAGCAGCCAGCAGATCGATTATGCCCTGGTGTATTGGCTCGCTGTAGAAATGTCATCTTAATAAAAGATGAATGACACTTGAAAGTGGTGGAAAATAACAGTGATCCATTCCTGATGTGGTGGGGGGCAACAATGTCATCATCTAAAATATGTTCTATTTGCAACTACAGAACCAAATCTACTGTACACCTGGAAGCTGAGCACTGCATGAGTCAAAATTTTATATAACAAGCATAATGCATAATCCAAATGACAAGTTCCAGGACCAGCAATCAACCAAAACGTATTACTTTTCTGTTGAAGTTACTGGTAAATTAATAATGCTCCGTTTTTCTTTTGTAGATTTGAATAAAGGATTAGGCTTTAATTTTAAATGGTAAATACGTTTTCTCTTTCCATTTTAATGCACTGCCACTACCACTGGGTATCCTTTAGATGTTACAGATAATACATTACTGTTAGTGGTGTCTTAATGCAGAAGATTCATAGCTGTCTAAATCTGTGGTTCCCAACCAGGGGTACTACCCCAGGGGGTACTTCTGCAGTTGCCAGGGGGTGGAAGGATTATAGCGTAGTTTGACTAATTTGAATATCCACATATTGAGTCAGCTGTAACAACTGAACACTACACTGCTAAACGTAGTTAGCAAGCAAGCAGAGAACTCTAAACAGTTAGCTAACGGATAAAATGGTTAAAATAGAAGCAAAGAATTAGTAGTTTAAAGTAATGGAAACATGGTTGAAGTAGATACAGAAGCTAAAAGCAACGGATAAATAGTTTGCTAAAGAGAAATTCAAACAACATTAGAACATGACAGGTGGTGTCAATTAAGGAGTAGTGCTTTAGTTCACCTGACAGGGCTGTGGTGACACATAAACACACACAGACAAAAAAGGTGGGGAACACTGGTCTAAACTGTAATCTGTGCCCTCTTCATTTTGGCTTATTTAAGTTCATAAGTTATTGCCCTATTGAACAGGTTACATACCTGTTACCACTTTACACAAACAAGTTATTTAAATAAATATTTAGAATTCAAACTGAGATACTGTACTGTTTATGGTTCAGAGATGTATTTTTATCCTGCCAGACATCATTCACTTTTTCACTCCTTTTACATTTAGATCATAAGGCCTTTCATGTAACGCAATTTATTTTCCCCAAAAGAAAACTGTAAGCTTGCATAAGGATGCAATGAATTGTATATTTTGTGCTGCATGAATATGTTTCCTGCACTTAAAGTTAACTGTGCCAAAGTACTGTACTGTACCATTAACCTGTCAAGTTAAACTGCCTTTGTTAAAGGTATACTTACAGGCATCAAACAACCCATGGCTGTAGCTCTTGATGGGTGTACTTGTCTTGCTCTCACAATATACCATCTCTTAAGCAGGGGATATTGTTCTGTCCTCCAAACCACATCGCTGTGGCACCCGGTGGGGCTTGCACTGCCATATAAAAGATAATGGAATATAAAATTGTTTTTATATCCTCTGAATGTTCAGAGATTGCGTGTTGAAGGCTTTTCCCGCTATTGTTTTAAGGCTCATGAATCTTCTAAATCGCCGCCACCGATCGCGATGAACGCAACACGAGGACATTTACACATCGTCTCGCCTCATAACCTGCCCTCAGCCGACAGCCCGCACTGTGGCGCTTAAGGTGGCTGAACAGTGCAGCTCGTTGCCTTAGATCAGTATTGGATTTCCCCCACTGGTGCAACAAAACAGCATTTTTCATCTGTTGGACCCTTCAAGCTGTTGTTCTACAGTGCACTTCAACCTGCTGAGGGTTGGTGGAGCACCAATGCTCTTTGTGAATCTGAGTGTTTGTATGCAACAAATGCCATGGTAAGGCTAACTTCCTCATACATTCTTTCTCCATTCATTTACTATTAAACTTAGACTTTTGTCTAACCAACAGCCCCAAACCCAAAATGATTCCATTTACAGTGATATGAAAAACATCAATCATTCAGAAACAACAATTCCTCACATTTGAGATGCTGGAACCAAGCTGGCTTTGTGTTTTATAAAATCAATTAATGATCAAAATTCAATTTTCTGTCAATTAATCAATTTATTCAGAACTAATATATTAATGTAAAAGATGAGGATCATGTATCAGTGTTGCACTCCAATGTAAAGATGATGAGTAATCTTCAACCCATTCCTTTAGCTCATTTATAATTATTAATTCATGTTCCTGTGCTTTGACTATTTTGACCTTGCTGTAAAAATAACTAGTTTTGTCAAAAACTAAAATATATGAAAATATATTCTAAAACCATACCTTATCTGAGACATTTTACAAGCTGAAGCTGGTGTGTGTGTGTGTGTGTGTGTGTGTGTGTGTGTGTGATTTCAGGTCCCCCGTCGCCTTGTTTACCATGGTCCAGGTCGGTCGACCTCCGACCGACCCTGAGCCATTTGAAAATATGATTGTAATCCTTGTGAGGATTTGGCCTGGGTGTCTATTACCACTGTAATCTGTCACACTGGCATCCAATATTCATTCCACGTCCAGGTTAAGCCCCTCTTTCTGTGTGCACCACCCATCACCATGGGAGAGAGAGAGGGAGGGAGAGAGAGGGAATCCAGTAAAGGTGTTGGCATGACTGGAGAAAGAGAGAGAGAGAGGTTTTGAAATTGAGAGAGCACTGCTTCAATCAAGCCCCTGGGTCGGGGATGAAGAAATCTATCATGGAACACAAAGTCTCATTAATGCAGCAGGGATAGTTTTAACCCCCACCCCCTGTCTTACACACATGCACATGCACACACACACACACACACACACACACACCTTGCTGGGGAAAGAGAGGTAAAAACATGGAAGGGAAATAGTAAGAAAAGTGAGAATGCATTTCTGGGGAGAAGGTGGGAGAAATTCTATGTTCTGTATTATTATTATGTATTACATTCTACCTGTTGATGCAATGAAATGTTCACACACATGCTACGTTGTAATAGAGGTATATGTAACGAAATTACAGCACTTACGCATTCGCTTGCTTTGTCAATATGAATAAAACTGATGTTGATGAAATTATGGGTTGTCCTACAAGAGACAGCTCACCTGGTGGAATGTGCATCCTGTCCAGTGCAAACCAATAAGATCTTGGTCTCATGTGATATTTGGATACAATATCTTGTACCAGCATTGTTTTTTTTCCATTTTTGTTAGGAATAATTATAACAGAAAAAAATCTGTTTCCTTCTTTTACTGGAAGGAACTCTGGACTTTTTATGCTAACACTGTCTTCCTGTTTTGTGCCATGAAGCATTATCCCTTTGTTAGCGAGTCTCCCTTTAAAATAATGATTTATGGATTGTAGCGGAGTATCTACTACCGGGTCCCACTGACAGGTGGATAAACGCTCGCAGACACCATAAGTTTCCAATATACAGACTTTATTGTCACTCTGCTTACAAAGACACACTGCTGGGACGACACAGTTTCCTTGGCTGCTCCTGCGGCTACGACCAGCTTCGGCTCTGCTGTCGTCTTTTCCTGCCTCTCCAAGCTGTGTCTGCGTCTCCATGTGTCTCTGGTGAATCCTCTCTCCTTTGTCCAGGCCGCTACTAAAGAGCACAGGCAGATCTGATTAACAATCATTCCCACCTGTGCTCCCGGATTGCAGGTGCTGGCTCCCTGAGCCACTCCTCCCCCTGCAGCTGAGCTATAAACCACACTCCGCCCCCACATACCCCCAGCGCCCGACTGAGGCCGGGGCAACATCCGGCCGACCCTACTCCACCCCCCCAGAGGACGGGAGAGGAAGTCGGCCACTGCCATCTGCATCCCCGGCCTATGGACCACCTCGTACTTAAAAGGCTGCAAAGCCAGATACCACCAGCTGATCCGGGTGTTGGTATCCTTCATGCGGTGGAGCCACTGGAGCGGAGCATGGTCCAAACTGAGGGTGAAGGCCCAACCCAGCAGGTAGTACCACAGGGCACCGACCACCCACCGGATCGCCAGGCACTCCTTTTCAACGGTGCTGTACCTGTACCGCGACTCCCTCTCCGACAGCTTCCAGCTGATGTACAACACTGGGCGGTCGATCCCTGCCACCTGCTGGGCCAGCACGGCCCCCAACCCCCTGTCCGAGGTGTATGAAGGAGCGGCGCCCCACAGAGGCACTGCTCCGTCCACTGGACTGGATCTGAGGCACCCTTTCGGGTCAGGTCGGTCAGGGGGCTGACCAGGTCAGCGAACCCCGGAATGAACTGGCGGTAGTACCCAGCCAGCCCCAAGAACCGCCTCACCTGCTTTTTCGACTTCGGCAATGAAATGGCAGCGGTCTTGTCCACCTGAGGCCGCACCTGCCCGCCACCCAAGAGGTGCCCCAGATACCATACCTCCCTTCGCCCAACCGCACACTTCTTCGGGTTGGCCGTGAGCCCCGCCTGCCTCAGAGACTCGAGCACCACAGCCACCCAGCTGTCACTGTAGATCACATCATCCAGGTAGGTGGCAGCATACGCAGCATGCGGCCGCAGCACCCGGTCCATGAGGCACTGAAACGTGGCCGGGGCCCCGAACTACCCAACCAGAAATGTCACAAATTGGTATAACCCAAACGGAGTGGAGAAGGCTGTCTTCATCCTGGAGACAAGGGAATCTGCCAATAGCCCTTGGTCAAATCCAGTTTCGTAAAATATCAAGCAGTACCCAGACAATCCATGAGTTCATCAACTCGGGGCATGGGGTAAGCATCAAACTGTGACACATCATTAACCCTGCGATAGTCCACGCAGAACCAGATAGTCCCATCTTTCTTTACCACCAGAACTATGGGACTACACCACGCGCTGTGGGACTCCTCTATCACTCCCATCTCCAGCATAGCCTTCAATTCGCACTGAACCACTTTTCTCTTGTGTTCAGGCAGTCGATAGGGCTGTGACTGCACCGTCACGCTCGGGCGGGTCTCAATACAATGCTCTGAGCGTTGTGCGACCCGGCCGTGGAGAGAACACGTCAGCAAAGCGCTGTTGCAAACTGGCAGTGTCAGCTCTCTGGTATGGGGTGAGCTGGTCATCACATGGCAGGGGAACCGGGTCACCTGAAGCGGGCACCTCAGGACTCAAATCCTCCCCGTCCGGGACCCCTGTCACCAGAGCCACATCCACTGCCTCCTGCCATCTCTTAAGGAGATTCAGGTGGTAAATTTGGGTGTGTCCCCCCCGTCGGACCATATTACCTCATAGTCGACCTTGCTCACTTGTTGTGTGACCACAAAGGGCCCTTGCCACTTGGCGAGTAATTTAGAGCTGGTGGACAGAAGCAATACAAGGACATTGTCTCCCAGTGAAAATTGCCTCAGCTTGGCCCCTCTGTTGTACAGGCGCTGTTGACGCTCCTGGGCCTGCAGCAAATTCTCCTGTGACAATTGCCCCAGTGTGTGGAGTTTTGCTCGCAGGTCCAGGACGTACTGAATCTCGTTCTTACTGGTGCTGGGACCCTCCTCCCAGCTTTCTTTAACCAGGTCCAGCACCCCTTGTGGCCTCTGGCCGAACATCAACTCAAAGGGGGAAAACCCCGTGGAGGCCTGGGGCACCTCCCGCGCTGCAAACAACAGAGGATTAAGCCATTTATCCCAATTCCTGCAATCATCGTCCATCCTCCTGTCTACCTCTGCCTTCCTCTCTCCTTCCATCCTCCTCACGCTGTCTTTTCTCCACTGGTTCTTCCTCTTGCTCTTTCTGGGACAGGTCCATCCTTTTCTCTCACCTTTCTTTCTTCCTCCATCCTCCTCTCTACCTCCATCGTCGTGGTCGTTGTTCTCCATGTCCTCCCCCTGGGAGAGGCAGCCAGTCCGCCTGGAGCTGGAATGGGCTGAACCACCGCTGGGGACCACCATCCCTCCTCCGCTTTGTCTCGGGCATGCACTGCCAGGTAATCGTCGGCCAGCGCCACGGCAGCTGTCAGGTTGGCCTGCCGATGGCACCTCACCCACTCCGAAGTTCTGGTAGGGAGTCCCTCCATGAATTGCTCGACCACTAGCATTTCTATCATTTGCTGCTCCCCCTCCGTGCTTCCTGGCTCCAGCCAGCGGGAAGCCGCGTCCCACAGCTGCTGGCTGTATGTGAAGGCCCGGTCCATCCGGTCCATCCTGATGGCACGGAAGCACCGGCGGTGCGCCTCAGGAGTACGACCTGTCTGGTCCAATACAGCCTTCCGGACCGCCGGATAGTTACTCCTGGAGGAGGCTGGTAGACTGAGTGCCACCATCTGCGCCTCCCCGGCCAGCAGCGGCAGCATCCATATCGCCCACTCCACAGTGGGCCATCCACAAGCCCCTGCCATAGCCTCGAACGCCTCGAAAAAACGAGTGGGGGTCATCCTCTGCCAACATCTTCAGAAGGGTGAGACCATCCAAAGGACGTGGTGCGGGAGTACCCGATGCTTCCGTCCGGACCAGCAGATGAGCCAGAATCTGAGTCTGCCTCTCAGACTAACTCTGTAGAAGCTCCATGTACTGCCTGCTGGCCGCTGCCTGTGTTTTCTGCATCGCCGCAAGCTCCCCTAGCATCATGCTCAGAACAGCCACGGGTTGTACGCCAGCTGGTTCTCCCATGGTCCACCCACCTGGTTCTTGACAGGGGGCCCTATGTTGGGCACCAATGTAGCGGAATAGCTACTACCGGGTCCAACTGGTGGATAAACGATTGCAGACACCATAAGTTTCCAATATACAGACTTTATTGTCACTCTGCTTACAAAGACACACTGCTGGGACAACACAGTTTCCTTGGCTGCTACGGCGGTTACGACCAGTTTCTGCTCTGCTGTCATCTTTTTCTGCTTCTCCAAGCTGTGTCTGCGTCTCCATGTGCCTCTGGTGAATCCTCTCTCCTCTGTCCAGGCCGCTACTAAAGAGCACAGGCAGATCTGATTAACAATCATTCCCACCTGTGCTCACACATTGCAGGTGTTGGCTCCCTGAGCCACTCCTCCCCCTGCAGCTGAGCTCTAAACCACACTCCGCCCCCACATGGACGTTTAAATGCAGCACGGTATCGTTAACCTTAATCTGTTTTTAACCTTTTTGCCGATAAAAATTGCTCTCCTAGAAGACAATTGAATATTTAAAGATAGCAGTTGAAGATGCATAAGCAAAGGATGAGAGTGGGAGTGTAACTTGGAAATGATTGGGATTTATTTCTTATACAATGTGGAGAGTGGTTCTTACCAAACCTGTCAAGGCTGGAGCATGCGGGGAGGAAGCAATTTGTTTCTCTCATTAGGAGTTCCTGGGCTCTGGTATTGATATGTGTTTAGTGATAAACTCCTTCAATCACCCTCCATCTGTCTTTGTGGCTCTTCTGTGCTACAATGGCAGTGAAGACAGGACTACATGTGTGGGTGCTGGCTGGATGGTTATTAGCCTGCCAACTGTAGCACTGTGTGGGTCCAAATAGCATCTGTATAAACAAAACTTAATATCACCTATAGACCACACATGATGCAATTCAATTTTAATTTGAAATATCTTAAATCAGAAGAAATGATATTAGTGGCAGAGCAGCCATCCTTTATATGTTTTGGCTTTTGACATCAGACTAAGTTCATAGAAGGTGTATGATGAAAAAATCCTTAAAACAAATTATCCTCACATTAGCCAACGCTTGAAGCTGAAATGATTGACAATTGAAGTTACATTGTAAATGACAATATCAGTGTCAGTATCATAGACTGTGTATAATATGGGATTAGGGTTGCATTTACAAAATAGTTTTTAAAGGTTTAATTCATTTTCAGTAGGTTTGCCTCTTGTTTTACATTTACAGATTTAAAAAAGTTAAACAGAGGTCAAACTGTAAAATGGGCCGGTACTGACTTTAGGTACTTAGACGGTCTGAATCAGTGCTCTATTATCCAAAATGCACTACATGTCCAGCTCTAACATGCATTGTTAGGGGGTCTGATGAGTGATGAGAAACAGCTGATAGAACTAGAGCTTGTAATTTAAACAAATATTTCACAATGGCAATCCTTTAAAAATTATATCTTTTTACTGAAAAAGGTGTTTCAAGTCAAAAACAAGATCAAATCCCATGTTTTGTGTGATTTATTTCTCTCAAGTTTGCACACTAATCATTTTTGGAATGTATTAGTGGAAGGAATGAAGAAGAAGAGAAAAGAGAAGAGGGAAAGGTAGAAGGAGGAAAAGATGGGTGGATTCAATTTGCAATCTGGGTTATACAAGTGCAAGACATCTGTCACACAAACAGATTTGTTTGATTGGTGGGAGCCCATCTATCTAGATGGCTTGTCGGCAGTTGGTTTATATTCTCCCAAGTCCCATCCTCCATCAGCGTTACGGTGTGGTCAGGACAGGGCTGTCAGCTACCATGGTCATATCTTATTTTAAAACTAGACACAGTCAAAACCTCTGTAACTTCTCTGCTCTACACTTCTTTTGTATATGTATACCCATATCTACTCTTCATGGATCCCAGCTTTGACCTCTGTATCTGATTGTTGGTGCAAATACTATAATCGATTAAAATTACCCAAATACCTTTTATATAAAGGTTTGTTCTTAGGGTTTTATTGTTAAGGTAAAGGTTGAAACATATAAGATCAAACACCTCTTGTCATCTATTTAGGGCCACAATGAGAAAACACATGTGAATGAGGAAAAGAAAAGAATCAGTGCAGCTTGGTATGTTTGCCAGGAATGTGCAGTAGTTACTCACATATTCAAGTCAAGTAATAAATCATTAAAATGTGAGAATTTGCATAAAAGTAAGAAGAATTTATCAATGGATGAAGTTCAGGTTTCTCATTTCATTCTAACTAAAGAAGCTACAGCAGAGGAGCATATTTTTTAACTGCATCTTTTTAAAAGAAATATGCAGCCAAAATAGTGCCTTGATTTAGAAATGTTTGTGAGTTAAATTGCTTCAGAGTATCACTTCATATCAAGTGATATGAAGTGTTGTCTTACCTCTGTGAGTGCCTCAGGCACATTGTTCCATCTGTAACATGTCTAAAAGCCTTGGTTGGCAAAGCAAGGGAGACACACTTCCCTGTGACCTAAACACTACAAATAGATCTGGTCTGTGGAGTGCAGCTAAATGGAATTAGTCTAATTCATTATCCTCCACGTTGCTGCATTGTTGATTTTCATTCCTCTAGTCGGTTGGTAAAATTAGCCTGGAAAGTTTGACAATAATGGGGACAACGCCAAAGGAATTTAGAGCAGCTTCCTGATGATTTGTAAAATCCACCCACAACCACATAACATGTTGGTATACATGAACACCCACCTGCACACGCACACTTGCTCTCTCACTATCTCACTGCATCACAATGCTAATAATCGGATTAAGCCGCTGTGTTTTGGGTGGGTCGACGGCATCTCTATTAGCGGCAATTTAGCGTGACTTATCCACTCTCAGCGCTGGCTTTGTAATCTGCGGTGGCTGTCCCCCATCCTGGCCACTTATCATCACACTGGGATTAATAGAAACATCTTTTATAATTACAGAAATGCTGCAGTGCCGGGTGCTGTCAATTATTTTAATGTGTGCCAAACCATTAATCGGCTAACAGAGCCCTCAGCGCTGCCCTACAGTAAAACACAGAAATCTGCCATTGATTTTCATGAGGCCATATACTCAGCATTTTATCTCCTTTCTCTTCTCCAGGCTGACCGGTGAGATTATTGATCTTCATAAAGGCAGTATTTTGTTGTTAGGCAAGAAGCAGGGGAGACAGTAATGAAAGGTTTTTAACCTGTGTGTTCAGGGGAGCGCTGGACGACTGGCCAAGGTTGCCAGGTGCTACACGCAGCATATTTTCAGCTGGATCGATAGGGATACATCTTTGTCTGATACAGAGATGTGCTGGTGAGGATGGCAGTTTTTGTGTGAGTGTGTGTGTGTGTGTGTGTGTGTATGTGTATGGGTGTGGGGGTTACAGTAATAGCTGATCACTGGATCTGCCTGATTTAGATGTAAAGGAACAAAGAGCTTGACCTCAGACATAATACAATTGTTCACATAAAGACACCATAAGTAGTTTTCCCTTACTCTGAGACGTTAGACCACTGGAGGTCAACAAAGACAAGATTTTTAGGGGGTGTTAAGTTGCTCTTTAAGTAAGATTTTGAATGGATGCCTTTTACTTGTAATGTAGAGTACCAGAGGTGGCTGAGAGACAACAGAGGCAAGGTAGAAAGAGAACAAAACCTCACACACATTTTCAGTTGTACCATCCAGTGGCAATGATGGAAACTCTACGTCGGACTCTTGAAATGTTCTGTTTTTATTAGAGTAGTTTTACATTGAGGTATTCCTACTTTTACTTTAGTAAAGAATCTGAGTACTTCGTGCAACACTGTTTATAAGTAAGAATGAAGCAAAACTTACAGTAGAAAAGTCTGCACGTATGAGGGTGAGGAGATAATTGCTCAGTGTAAAAATAGAAGATTAAAAACTTGATTTCAAGGCAAAGATTTTAATTGAAATATAAATGTCTCTGACAACATTTAAAAAGATTTCAAGCATATAAGGGCAACCTTTCAAAAGGGGATCTGCTAATCAAAAATCTGCATGTGAGTAAGAGTATTGTACTATTGTTCAGTTAGTTTGATACAGTATAATTAATTATAATTAATGGGGGCAAGAAAAGGAGCATGTTCTCCTCTCAACTCACAAATCTACACCTGTGCTCCAAGCAGAGCACGCCACTGTCATTGAATAACAGTTTTAGGTCTCCCTCGATGAATGCACATTTCCAACAAGCCACAGCAACACAGTCAGCTGTCCTGCATGCTAAGTGTGATTTTTAGAGACTGTCCACACCCCCTAAGCAGGCATAACTGTCGCATATGAGTTATTACACATCTGTCTGTGGATACGCCATGCACCAGATGCTGCAGTTAATGGCACACCTAACCTCCCACCATGAAATGGTACACTAAAACCCAAGTGGAATTTTCCACTGCCAGTCTGCCTTCTTCCTCCTTCGTCTCCTCCCAGCCACTGCTGTCCAGTGCTGGGAGAAGCCTGTAGGGGATGGTCCAGACAGGATATTAATGGGGCCCTCCAGCAGTCAGAAGGCCTGACAGAGCCTTGTTTCATTGTCACCTTGCCTTGGAGGACGGGGGAAAACTTGCAAAGCTTATTAGCCAAGTGGAGCTGTTTCTCCCTCTAACTTACACATCTCTGCCTCACCGCTTCATTAGACTTTCTTACATCAGAAGCCTGCTCCTCTCCGTTTCCTCACCACATCACCACACTCACTTATACACATGCACACACACACACAGGGTGACTTCTCCCACCTAATCAAGTAGTGGATTATCTTGTCCTGATAAATTGGAGCTTGTAGCACTTGAAAGGTCCTCTTGGAGGAGTGCCTCCTCCCCCTGACAGCTAGATGGAGCCCCCAGGGAGCAAGGAGAGAACATCGCCTGGTAATGATTTGTGCTAAATCGGACAAATGTTTTTGGAAAGACCTCTTTCAAGCAAGGGGCGTGACGAATTTAAAGCTTGAAAGTAAAATTCAGACATGAGGGATAAAAATAGACATGTATTAGCCCTCCATGAATTAAGTTATGATGGAAATTATGAAATGGTCCAAAAGATTTAGATGAAGTCAGGTGCACAAAAGTGAATGTACTCAGTGTTAATGAATCAAGTTAGAAAAAATAAATAAGCTACAAGAGCAACCCAAGATACTTGAAGACCGATTGAGCTCACCCAAAAATATGACTGGAAAGAGACAGTTTTTTCAACGTTATTCATTTTATCAAATCAGTTTACGGATGATTTTGTGTTCCACACTATAGTAGTGATTCCAACATTGACGAGCAGGAGGAATAATATGATGTGATGTTTGTAGTGACATGGTGTAGTGACAACAGAGAGGAGGAAATGTGCTGTAATGACAATAGTTAACAGAGGTGTTGGCAGACTCTTAAAAGATAAATGTGCAACATAAAGCTACATGGCTTCAAATATATGAGAACACACTACACCCAGCAGAGCATGTGACATGATACCCTCATTGTGATTCAGTATTTGTTTCATGTAAAGGTTAGAAAGATTCAAAAAACCCTAAATGACTTGTCTAATGACATGGTGGTATATGAGAGATACAACACCATGCTTACATTGAGGTCCCTTCATAATCAACTCTGAAATGACCTAATTTGTTCTTGTTATTTCTCGTCAAGACTATCAACTCTTCATTACTTTTCTTCCTCCTTCTCTGTATTGTTTTCTCTGCTCTCTCTATATATAGGAGAACCCCTACATGTGTAATAATGAATGTGACGCTAGCACAGAGGAACTCGCCCACCCTCCGGAGCTCATGTTCGACATCGAGGGCCGTAACCCCACAACCTTCTGGCAGTCCACATCTTGGAAGAAGTACCCAAAGGCCCTCCTGGTCAACATCACGCTATCTTGGGACAAGACCATCGAGTTGACCGACGACATCGTCCTCACTTTTGAGTCAGGACGGCCTGAACAGATGGTCCTAGAAAAGTCGCTGGATTATGGACGAACCTGGCAGCCCTACCAGTTCTATGCCACTGACTGCCTGGACGCCTTCACCATGGAGCCCAAGACGGTGCAGGACCTGACTCAGCATACCTTGCTGGACATCATCTGCACTGAGGACTACTCACGAGGTTATGTGTGGAAGTATGATAAAACAGTACGCTTTGAGATCAAGGACCGCTTTGCGCTGTTTGCTGGGCCCCGGCTCCACAACATGGCTTCGCTTTATGGCCAACTGGACACTACCAAGAACCTGAGGGACTTCTTTACCATCACAGACCTGAGAATCCGCCTGCTCCGACCTGCTACAGGAGCTACAACGGTGGACGAGAACAACCTGTCCAGATATTTTTATGCCATCTCTGACATCAAAGTCCAGGGCAGGTAAGACCTGAATTCTTCTGTACACATGCCATGTGGTTGACTTGAGGGTGAATTACCAGCTGGGCAAAGCAGGTTACTGCCCAAGGGCTCCAGACCCCTAGGGACCCCAAAGGTCCCAGGTGTCCATATCTATTGGTTTTGGTAATTTGATCAATTCCAAATTTGTAAGGGAATTTTCCCCAATCAACTAATCAATACAGGTCTGACAAGAAATTTTAACCCTGGGGTATTATATCAGGTAAATCCAGCCATGGGTGGACTAATTCTCTGAAGGAACATGTTTAGGACTGATAATGTAATGATGACTCTATAGGCTGATACCGCAGTGTTTTTTCTGTGGTTACATTGCAGCGACAGTACAGCTACCCAATAGTGAAGAAAAATGGGTTCACCGTTACCATTCTTTCCAATTAGGCAGCGGTTCCATAATGATGTGCAGAGTTCACCAGTAGTCAGCATGTCTTAATTAACAAAGCAGCTTACGGCTTGCTGAAGCACTCTATTTTGGACGCCAAATTCACTCCGCTGTCTATTAGCCCATGGAAGACATTAGAGGTAGCATTTCAGCCGACAGGTCACTGCACGTTGTAATTAGTGTTTGATTTACGGGATCCACAGAGGGTCATATAACATGAAAACAAGACGCCATTATACCTTTAGCGGAAAGGCCAACAAAACCTTCGCCCGCTTCTTGACGCTACTACAAGAGTCACTGGGGCATAGACTTAAGTGGATAAGTTTTACACTGTGTGCTTTTTCAATTTAACAGAAGTGAATATGGTTGTAGGGGTGAAGGAATGAAGATTTAATTACTCTTGTTTTGATTTTCACACATGAGAGGCTCGCAGTACAGAAGTGCCGAGTGGCGGAACGTCACAACAGCTCAAAGATACGTGTAGAAGTGTTGAAGTCAGGCTGCCAGACTCTGGTTGTCAGCGGTGGTTGTGTCACAGTGTGCCTCTGCCTGAAGATAGACTAGACTACAGATAGAAACAACAGTAGTGACCTGCTCAGTCACAGCAAACATAATTTGCTCTTACCAATGTGGTTGTGTGAAAAAATAAATCAAAGTTTTCTCAGTTAAGTGTGAGGATTAGCATCAGGTAATAATTAAAAACATAGTTAGACATCAATTGTTGTAATCTTTATGCTACACTGGCTAATACATAGTTGTACTGTGATAATATGTTTGCTGCTTTGACATTATTTACATTAATATTGTCAAATGCCTTGAGCTATTTAATTAATTTGTTGATTTCCTTAATATGCCATTAAAATGGAGTACAGCTATGGAGTACAGCCATACATAGGTACCCTTGAGCACAAGGGGCTATGATAATGAATGCCTCGCTCAGAAATTGAATTTTTGACTTTTCTCAAGATTGAGAAGGTCATTCAGCAAAAATAACTGGAGGGAATTTACTAACACAAAAGAGTTGGACGGGGCATCCATTCAACACCCGCTGAAATGAAAGGGGCTGTCATAAGCACAGATTATTTATTCTATCTGACTAATCATGACCGAACTCATACATCCCTGTGGGGCTGTAGATTTGAGCAATGGCTGTGCGCCACCATCGGGCCGCTGTCGTTTACCAGCCCGCTGCTTTTAGAGTGACACTCGCCTGAGAAATGTCCCCCACTGTTTACCAAAGGTAACACACAGTTCAGCCATAATGAGATACACTCAACACAGAGAGGCTTCACTCTCCTTTTTCCCCTCCCATGGCGAATCGCTGCTCAGCCCCTTTCTCCATGCGTCGTATACGAGACATAAGCTCCTTAACCCCCGGAATACAGTTCTGTAAGACTCGGCGGGAGCGATTTTGTAGGGGCAGTGAGGTTGAGTCTGGCATATTTCACTGTGCTGGACTCAGTTGCCATCCGCCTGGATCAGGAGTGAAAGGGGGTGTGGAGGGAAATACAGTAGGAGAGCTCGCAGATTTTCTGCCCTTGCCACAACAGTGTGAGAAACAAAGAAAAGGACCTAAGCTCTTTGCCAAAGTAGGTCAACCTAGAAAAGATAGAAAAGAAAAGGAAGAAGCACAACTTTGCAGAAGCAGAACTCTTTGCATCTGTAACATGTAGCTAAAGTTGTAACAGGGAAGCCAGAAGTGTCATGCATGACCATTCTATTATGGCTGATTACAAGGAAGGACCGGACCAAAGGCACTGGGGAGAAAAAAATCAATGCAAAGAATTTCAAATCAAACCAAGCATGGAGCTGTGAGATGGATGTGAACAATGCATACAGCCCGGTGACTTAAATGAATTTGACACCCTCACTGTTTTATTGTATCAGCAGTGCTATATGGGTATGTGGAGAGAGAAAGTGTGGAGAGCTAGGAGGATTTTCTAATTATCTACTGTGTGAGTTTGGAATAATTGCTCTGCCTCTCTCTTTTACATGCTTTACAGTAACTACAGCCTGCAATTTGGCCAACTGTCTCTCCCTCTTCGCTCGATCTCCCCCTCCTCTTCCTCCCTGCCGCCTGTGATCAATATAGAGTAATTAAAGCTGGAGAAGATTCAGGATACTAAAGGATCTCTTTCTGGCTCTCTGCTTCTCTCTGCTTGCTCTGTCCCCCGCTCCCTGTCTCACTCTTTTTCTCCTGTGCAGAGTAGACCTCTGAAGGGGCTCTGGGTCTCGAATTATATACGAAGACCCAGCCCCATTCCATTTCTGTACCACCACTCAAGGGATAAACACCAACTACATACCCGTGAAAAACACTACCCACCACAAACCAAAGAATACACCTAATAGCGAAAACTGTAGGTGGGATTTTTCGCACATATCATGCCACCGTCATGGTTTTTAATTGACGAAATCTACAAGGACAATCCTTTTTATAGGCCAAAGTTTTAAATAACCTTCCAATCTGGCAAGAGGCTTGTGCTGTTAGTTCCAAACCTGTTTCCTGCTGTTAGTGCATAAAAAATTATGTAAGCCCCATATCGTGAACTTTCTGGCTTTTTTCTACCTTGTTTACGTACAGCAAAACAGAAGATAAGGAAAGGAAAGCTTGTTTCACCAATTTACCCCTGAACCTGTGGGAGTTGTGATTCAATTTCCCAAGCATATATGTGCTGCTGGGCATTATCAGGGAAGGTCAGAAACAACCTCAAGGGTTCACCATCACTGTGACTGCAGGGTAGGCAGGTAATTCACTTGAACGGGCGAACTGGTTATTAGTTGCACCAACCTTTTTCTGGTCTAGATTCCCCATCAGCCTCATGGAAAGAGAGACTTGTTCACTGACTGTGAATCCCCACACTGACGATGAACCACACCATCTCAGGATATTGCTGTGGACAACTCCCAGGCTGATTTTAATTCTCCCTGGGTCTGCTAGGGTTGAGCTCACATGCAGTACAAGTTTAGCAATTCAAAACTCTTGGAAAGATCATTTGGATGTTAAACATCAGCAAATCAACAGCAGGGTGGGACAATTAAAGATTACTAAACAATCAGGTGTTACAGGTGTTGGGGAGTACTACTGCATATGTGAAAAAAGTTGTATAACGACTTTTGTGCCTCCAGAGGGAGCTGCAAAAAATCGGATTAATTACCTCAGCGCTGGTAGGGGCTGAAGACTACAAGTTTGGAAATTAAAAATAGAAATCTGGGGATTTTGACTTGAGGCTACATTAGCCGCTACTCGCATAACACACCCGAATCAGCGACTCTTTTAAGTTCACATTGACTTTTGATCAACAAGAAATGCAGAAATTTCTATATCTAAACCTTTGTGAGTGCTCGCCTAATATGTGAAATCATTGGATGTTACATCAAGGAAATTATTGGATTTGTAAAACACTGTTTGGTTTGAGATAAATTCTCAAAATGTATTGAAGCATATCTGCAAATGCATTGAAATATGAGTTAAAATTGGTATGAAATCCATCCGTAGCAATCATATTTACCATTGCCACCACCCACAGAATGGAAATATGTCACCATGCCGTCACACTTGAGTCATCATTCCCACTCACTTAAAAGGATTTTTTGGCACACAAATGTGCCAAAAAATATACATATTGCATGTTGTGCAATAAGAGTACTTGACACACTATTGCAGATGTGCAGTGCTAAGTAGAGTAGAGCACATTATTCTATCTTTGGGAATAAATTATCATTACTTAAATTACTTAGTAGTTCGAGAAATACGCTTATTCACTTACTTACCGAGAGTTAGATGAGAAGATTGATACCACCACTCCACTCTGAGAGTGGTATGGATCTTCTCATCCAACCCTTAGCAAGAAAGCGAATAAGCGTATTTCCTAAAATGTTAAACTATTACTTTAAGCATTCTACTACTCTGTTATATTGTCCACACAACTACAACCCACTAATATCCAAAAGAACGATAAAGCAAAGCTTTCGTCTGAGGCATACAAAAATATAACAGATGTAAAAGATTAGACAGTTCATCTCTCCCACAGTGCATGGGTCATACTATTGGTGCATTCTAATTGCTATGTAGTTCAGTGCATGTGTGCTTTGGATACAGCTGTTTCAACTACAGCTCAGCAATTTGGTGAGTGATGGCTCTATCGAATCTCCCCTAAGGGAGGAACAAACAAGAAGTCAATCTGCTTTTTTTTTCTCTCCCTCTCCCTCCACAGTGCTTGGCTTGCTCTTAGGCCTGCCTGTAGTTGACAGATAATCTATTTGTGCTAATTTCATGTTTCTTCCTGCCCACTTCCCCCTTGAATAAGTCATTCCACTTGTCTACCCTCCTTAGTCTCTCTCTGTCTGTCTCTCTCTCTCTCTGTGCCACCATAAGCATCTATTTACCTTCCGCTGTGCTCTGCATTTCAGCCTCTTTTTTTTTTAATCAGCAGTCTGCATTAGTCATTGTGTGGGAGAATGCCATGTTTGCAGGACAGGCCAAGCAATTGGTCCAGATAACTTGGACCATCTGTTAACACCCACACTACATGTTAGTTTTATGGCTGTAATCAAATGACCCACAGTCTTTTATTAGTCCAGCAAAAATGAGTTAAGCAAGGTATTTCAAATGCCAATGAAGCTATAAGTCGAACTGTCTAATGTATGTCTGTCATATTTACTGTAGAATGAAGGGAATATAAATGGAGTGTGCAGGGGTGACTCATCTAAGAGGAAGTATGGAAAGTAGTGATGTGGTTGCTACTCAAAGGCCAGAGCTGTAGTTGTGTGGTTGTAATCATACACCCAATTCATTCTGCCCCCATTTATCAAGCTGCCACTTTGCTGTCCATTCTGCCACTACTTCTATATACTGTTCCGGCTCATGCAAAGATGACATTGCCATTATCAGACCATTATAACTCGAACCACCGTGCTTACAGTTCTGTACCATAAAGTAATATGACTTTGTGCAGGCAAGCAATGCAGCAGGTTTTCCATCAACTAACTTGTTAGCAGTGGTGGAAGTACTTGCATTAACAATAACACAATGCAAGAAGTCTCCATTACAACATAAGGTGTTGTATTCAAAATCCTACTTACAGTAAGTAAAAAAATTTTTATCAGGAAAATGTACTTAAAGAGGCAAGTACTGCAGACTTACACATGTTTGAGCTGTAAACTAAATGATATGACTGTACTGTGATGAAACATATCAGTGCTGGTGTTAATATTAACATTTTCTACCAAATGTATAAAAATCTACATTTCATGGGTTGAAAATGGCTCAACATGCCATATACTGTTTTAAATCAGCCCTGAAACTACGCCAGTGCTGATATAGCATTGACCAGTTGGGACTTAACAATGTCAGGAAATATATATAAAAAGACTCTAATCAGTGTCAGTCAGTCTCCTACATGTGCGCTGACCCACACACTAAGTAGCCACGAGGCCACGCCTCTTACAGTTGTTGTTCTCTCACTTGTTGCATTTTTTAAATATGCTGGGAGAGAGGGTTCTAACTGAATTTGAGGGCGTAGTTACACTTTAAGGTAAGTAAAAGTACTCGTTCTGCAGAAAAGTCAAAAGTCAACTTCTTAACTTCTTTTAACTTCGATACAGTTAGTTTAGTCCAGTGGTTCCAAACCAAGGTGTCCAAAGGGTCACAGGGTAATTATAGGGGGTCGTGACATAATTAATGGGATAGGAAAGATACATTTCTATTTATCTATCATTCTAATCTTTTGGGAAATATCAAATAATTCTACTTATTTGGGTCTCTAACAGTTATTTAAACAAAGCCATCTGTTAAGTTTACATCTGAAATCACTCTTTGGAGACTCTGCAAACAACTCATAGATCTAAAACATGACAAGGGGCCACAATTAGACACTGCCGACAAAGGTTGGGAACCACTAGTCTAATCTTAAACAGTGCATTGCATTTTATAAACTTATCATATGTTTTTTTTAATGAAAAATCTTAATCTGTAAAGTAAAAAGTAGCCATAGCCTACAGATACATTTTGTAAAGTAAAATGTAAGAGTTCCCTCAGAAAAGTAGCAGAGCAGAAGAATAAATTAGTTTTTAACAGAAATACTCAAGTACAGTTTTGAGATACTTGTACTTTCCTTGTTGTTACTTTCCACAACTGCTTTGTAACACATACAGAACTGAAACATTTTTATCATGTTTATTTGATATACTGTATTGCAGTGATACTTATTCCATGTGTGGTGGCTTTTTGTGAATGGAGTGATTAGATAACAAACACACATTGTCAAATTAAATTGTTCCGTGGCCTGAGTCTATCCTCTCTTGCTTTCTCCCCTCGCTGCTCTTGTTTATCCTCCTTCTCACTTCAAAGTGTGCAGGGAAAACTGTGTTTTGAGTCAGTTCAGTTAGAAGCTGTGAGCTGCCTTCCTACACTTGCGGGTCCACCGGGAGAGGAAGCGTAGGATGGTTTACTGACTGGTGGTTTGCAACTGAAATATCATCACTCTTCTCATTGAAGGTTCGTGGTTAGCTCTCAAGATTTTGTATCTTTGTTTCAAGATTGTACTCCTCTTTGACTGGATTTAAAGAAATCTACAGTAGAATAAGTGGGTTTACTACCGATATGAGGACTGAGAACAATCAGTGCTCCAGCTGGCAGCTAAAGGAACAGTAACTTTTGTCCTAAATCGACATTTGAGACCTTGGTTAAATGAACCTCCATTTATCTCATTATGACCCTTTACCTCACTTTATCTTGTTGCATCTGTGTTACTTGTTACTGACAGAACTCAATTAGCCAGTCAGTGGCTGCCTCAGACGCTACCAAACATCCCCAGCTGCCTCTCTATTCCCCTTTCCATCAACACCTACATCACCTGTTGCTCCTCACTTCTGTCCAGGCCGTTCCTCCACATCTTCGCCTTTGATCATCCTTCCTCAGCTGACTCTCTCCTCCCTGCTTGCCAGGTTGAGGAGCTCAAAAGAAGTTTTTATCAGTTGGGGCAGAAACTTATTCCTCACCCTGTTTGTATGCTCTGAAGGTGCCTTCTTGATAAGGCTTTGAAAAAGGATGCACGAGTAAGGGTGTTAGGACAACAGAGCATCATAAAGTTTTTGGGACCAACCTCCAGCTGCAGAGAAGCAAGTTGGCAAAGAGAAAACATGAAATAAATCCTAATATGATGTATTAGTTCCATCTGTCCTTGTAGATTCTCAACACAAAGCCACCTGCAGTCTCCTTATTGTCCTCATGCAGCTCCTGCTTTGACTTCTCGCTTTTTAAATGCTTGTTAATGTAGATAATGATAACAATAATATAGAATCACAATCATTTTCTCAAACATGTACCCATCTAGAGCCAGCTGTAGTGGGCGTGTTTTTGTATGAGGCCGTATTAATATAGAAGCTGGCCCCCCTATCCAATTAATTGGATATTGCCAGCTGCAAAATCCTCCCCAAGCAATGCACATGTGAACCGTGAAGGTAAAAAAGAAAGAATATGAGGAGAGGGCGGATTTGAAAAATGCGATAGGCTGAGGCAGAATATGAGGTGCATCGTGTTGGCAGCAGTAGAGCGTAGTGCACCATATCTAGAGGCTACAGCTGCCTGTGCACAGTCATCTGCATATGGCTGCTGGCAACATCAGACCATCGTAGCCACGTCTGTGTCCTTTATCGCAACAGACAAATTAGCTCTAATTAAGGAGAATGCCATCTATAGAGCCACACTGCTGGCATGGCTAAAAATGTAGCCAGTTTCGGTCTGTCAGCCAGTCGGTCCACTACCACTTATGAATGAATTGTCGTGAAATTTGGTACATCTATCCATGGTGTCTAGAGGATGAATCCTAATGACTTTGGTGATCCCCTGACTTTTCCTCTAGCACCCCCATAAGGTTGACATTTGTCGTTTTTGAGCAAAATGTCTCATCAACTATTGGATGGATTGCCATGACACACACATGTTCCCAACAGGATGAAGTGTAATCTCTTAATTTTTTATCTAGCGCCATCATCATGTCAAATTTTTTTCACTATTTTAGTTTTTTTGTGCCAATTACCAAATGTTAGCATGCCAGTTAGCAGCTAAACTAAAACGACCATGGTTAGCATTATACCTGCTAAACATCAACATGTTAGCATTGTCATTGTGAGCATGTTAGTATGCTGACATTAGGTACACCCCTACAGATCTGCTAGTATGGCTATAGGCTAAAGTTTGTAATACTGCACTGGCACAGGCATATTACCACCGTATTTAACCATCATGTAAATAGTGAGGGTAATATGAAGTCATTGAACAGCCATCCTTTGGCAGGATTGGCCATTAGAAGATCAAAATGCAGCAAAATCTATATTAACTTTATATTTGGAATAATATATTCTGTGACAAGACTTACAGTGACTTATATTAGCTGTCGTTGGCCACAGATAGAAATGCTCAAGGCTTACCTCATTCTTTTGAACTTATTGCTCTGAAAGTTAACATATCTAGTAATAATTCAATTAAGGTGGTGGGAATATACAGACCACCCTCAGCTGTCTAATTCTAATTCTAAAGTAACTCAGAGAAGTAAATGAAGGTTAGGTTCTAGGTGACTTTAACCTAAACTGGTTGGCAAATGATTGAAATAGTCTAAAAGAGATGTGCGACTATCTCAGTGTGTCACAGCTGATTGATGAGCCGACCAGACCTAACTTGAAGGATCCTTCAAAATCATCATAGATTTGATTCTGTCCAATAGGAGGAACAAAATTACTGCTTCTGGAGTTTTTGCGCTTAGCCTTAGTGTCCTCCAGCCTGCGCTAGGCTGGAAAGGTCCTCCTTGAGAAAAGCAAAAGCCATTTATTACATAGAATAAATCTCTAGCTCTTTTAAAACTGGTCAACATTTTGGATCTATTGCTTCTTATGTTATTTTAGTTAGTTTTAGTTTAATGACTCCTTAATAAATAAGACATCAGAGATTTGCCATGCTTTAAACATACATTTTGCTGCTGCTAGCAATCTGTTTGATATGCACTCAGGATCTGCTTTTAATAGTAAGTCTTTGACTCGTTCCCTCCTTAAACTGTACCTCTCAGTTCACCCTACAGGCCTTTACTTCCCCTGTTGTTAAGAAGGCACTTCAAGCTATCGATTGCAGGAAAGCAGCTGGGGAGAATAAAGTAGACCCTTATTTTTTAAAACTCTGTGCCCCATTTATTGCTGAACAAATTACATAGCTCTTTAATCTCTCCATTTCTACTGGAGCTATCCCTCAGCTCTGGAAATCTGCACATGTAGTCCCGCTGCATGAGGGTGGTGATAAAAATGATCTTAATAACTATCAGCCAATTTCCAAACTGTCCTGTCTTGCTAAAGTCTTGGAGTCATTAGTTAATAATCAGCTCAAGTCGCTCCTCTCAAGAAATTCTGTGTCAAGTCCACACCAGTCTGGTTTCATAGCTAAACATAGTACTGTCACTGCTATTACTTTGGTTCTAAATGATATTGTATTCGCTGTTGACTAAGGGAAATAATGTGCTGCCTTCTTTGTCGATTCAACAAGAGCATTTGACACTGTTGATCATGCTATGCTCCTACAGATGATATGTGGCATTGGTTTTGATTATAAGACCTGTAAATGGTTCCATAGACAGCAATGTGTGATTTTGGGAAATTATCGTTCTGTATTTTTACCACTGTCAAAGGGGGTTCCACAAGGTTCAATATTGGGTCCTGTCTTGTTCACAATTTATATGAACAATATTACATCCTTTATAACAAATTGTAATGTACATCTTTATGCAGATGATACAGTTCTGAATTGCTTTGCTAATACTAAGCATTTGACAAATTGCAAGATTCACTTTTTAATTTGAAATTAGTGCTGAATGCAAACAAGACTAAATATATGCTATTCTCTAGAGCCAGAGATATTGTGGACAATAGTTTGAATATTACCACTCTGAATGGACAGAGAAGGGTCTTGGAGTTTAAATATCTTGCTATCTGGCTGGATCAAAAAGTTATGTTTAAATTTCACATTGACATCAAGCAAGCTACGACAAAAAATTGGACATTTGTACAGAAACAGAGCTAAAAGCTCAGTGGGAAGCGGATAATTGGGGCCAAATTCTTGCCCCTCCTGGATTATGGTGATGTTCGATGATGATCAATAACATTCAGACCCAGCATAATGTAAATAAAAAAGTGAGGGGAAAGAAAGGAAAAACATGTATCCAAGGCTCCCTGTGAAGCAAAACAAGTTGTGCAATGCTCTGAGTGTAGCTGTAGTTATGGGAAAAAAGATTTGAATTCACTTGTTTGAATATTGAATGTTTTGTTACAACAAACAAAAACTTTCTTCTCAGTGTTAAAGGGCATCTGTCTGATTGTATTTGTCCTATGAGTCTTTAAACAGTGAATGTGAGTGTGAGTCCCAGACTGTTTCCATGTATACCTTTTTCCAAGCACAGATTCTTCTGCTGCCTCTTTAAAACCTCCTCTGTCTTTCCCCATGCTGCCTATCACTCTCACATACAAATGACAGGATGAAAGCAGGATGGATTTTGACTGCTTCACAACACAAACAGTAGTGTGTTTGCTTTCAGCTGTTCCCTGTCTGAATGAAGTTGTTGCAGCTGAAGCAGCTTTTATAAAGGAGACAGCCTATATACAAGCCTCTGTAGGTGTAGTTTGTGTGAGGAAAGGTGAAAGCAGCAATCTTTGCTTTTGAGATAGATAGTGCTTTAAAATTACTGATGACTTTAGAAGCAGATTGCTGAGGTGAAAGTCTTCCTCAGATTGGTTGGCTTCTAATTCTAATGTTTCTAATAATAGCAGTAGTTAGTACTTCTTTCAAAGCTCAAAATTAACTGCTATTTTAACCATCGCAATTTTATTTCTTACAAATACAGCTAGTAATGTTTGAGAAATTGATACAGAAGAACTTATTACTGTAAAATAGTTTCTCTTTCATATGTATACAATGGAAAAAAGCACTGTGACATTATCCACCACGAAAAAGTTGTACAAAGCGATATGGAAATGTGCACTTTTATTGTAAACGCAATTTTTTAGCTTAATTAAAGATACCCTGTAGGCTTTTCTTGTAAACAAACACAAGTTATGTCTACATTTAGTGTTTCTCACCAAAACGCATTTTGTGTATTCTTGAAGTCAAACAAACATGTCAAATTAATTAAATATTTTAAATCGTGCATCGTGTACGTTTTAAAATATTACAATACAACCGTGAAACCAGCAGCAGGAATGTTTATCGTATCAAACTAAATGGGGACCCACTCGTAAAAGCATTGCTCCATAGCACTCCTAGTGGTCAGAAAATCCACAGGGTCCACAAATAAAAAATTGTGTCCAACTTCAAAAAATGTTGAATTGATATTTCCCAGTGACGACGAACATAAAAGACAAGTCCTGGCAATAATGTAAATGGTACAGAAGAGCTGAGTTGTGAGATAAAATCAAGTACACTAAAAGCTTTAAAATCAAGTGATAAGCTGCCATGTCACTGACATTGAATCCGCAGAAGGGTGTACAAGCCAGTCCCTTACTATTTATCACAGGCCAGAGGAATCGACCGAGTCCAGAGATATGAGGAGCAAAGCTACAAGTGACATGAAGATTTTATCAGCAGAGCAGAGGACAGGAGGCACGTCGCCTCAACAAATCCCTTTTTCCGTTCTCAGGGATGAAGCAACATTCATTTTTCACTTCAGATGCCTGAAGTTCACACTTCAACTTGACACGCTTGTTTTCTTATTGAGTGCTGCATTGCTGATAATGCAGATCTTATATTTTATGCATTGATTTCTCTACAAATGGGTTTACCATTATCAGTAACCTGCACAAACAACAAATTGGATCAAGGTCTTGGACTGGTAGACTGCACTGCTGACGTGCCCCGCATGACGAGACAACTCAGCTTCACTGGTAAACTGCATATGGGATGTGGTGGCATCATATACAGTATTTCCACAACTAAGGCCAGGTTTGTGTGTGTGTGTGTGTGTGTGTGAGTGAATATCCTCCAGGCAATATCCATCCCATATTTTATTCCATAAATCCAAATCTAGTTCAGCAGGAATTCAATCTAAATCCCCCACATACCCTCACACACACGCACACACACATGCAGATAATGCAGGCAGCATCTTTGATTCCTGTCATGGTCCATACATTAACATCCCCCATACAAACCAAATGATTAATTACTGACTGTTTACCATGACAGGCTCAATGGCTACAAGGAGCCATTTTCTGATCTGATTTCTCATAAAGCCTTTTTATCTCCAAGTTGGGGAAGCCAATTTTCCACGATTGTGCCAGAAAGGGGTCTTGGGTGCAGAATCCAGCCATATCAGAGGCATTTTCTCTTCCTCACTGTCGACAGCACATTCAACATTCATGTGGTGACCCATTTCATTAATGGAGAGGCCTTTTTCGACGTGTCTTTCCCCCCGTCTTTGTCGACTACAGCCACCCTCATAATGGGCCCTCCTGTCAGGGTTTCATGACTAATCCCCTCATTGACCTCTCCTTCACTTTCAGCCCCCACCACCACACTGATGATTCAATAACTGGTAGAGATTGGGGGAGATGTTGGCAACACTTGCATAGTCAGTGCCATCTGGAAAAACATACAACACTCCACTTAGAGCAAGTTTAAACATGGTTCTATATTTAACTTATTTATATTTAACTTATTATGTATTGTAAGTGTGTAAATACGGTTATATGAGTGGAATATTTTGATTTAAAAAGGTACCATGTATAGCATTTTTAAACCAGTATACTAATTCAGATTTAATTGCGAAGTAGGAAGTAGTGAGACCATTATGTAGTAAGGGGGGCAGTAAGGGTGTGGATGTAAGGGTGGTAGATGGGTATGTAGCACGTCTGACTCTCAGAATTTGTGTCTCCTGTCACAGACTTGCAATTAAAATTTGCATTTTATTAATTTTTCCTTTCTAATTTTCTTTCCCTAACCTTAAAGCCGCTCAATATTTTTATGCTAACAATGAATCACATAGCCTTAACAGGGGTCACTTGTATTGACAACCTGCAGAGAATTGTCGCGTAATTTTGCAGTTTCCCTCAGCTATTTTGGTTCACTCTCATTGTTCGCATAGAGTTGTTTTTGGCCACAGCAGGCAGTTATTTTCAGGGAAAAAGCTCCTAAAAGGTACTGCACACGACCTGCTCAGCACCGAAAAGCAGACGGACACAGTTAGCGACTAACTGGTGAACATAATGGAGCATTCAGCAGCTAAAGAGCTAAAGTTAATATGGTTCTTACATTTATCAGGTGGCGAGAAAAGCACCTCCAAATGAATGATAATGTTGCCCCGTAACTGCTGGATGTGTAAATACGCAACAGTTTGCTAACAAATTCATATCAACTTAAAAGGTCAACATTGTTTTTATAGCTTGTTTCTGTGGCCAAGACCATAGTTTATTTGCCAGAAGCACAAACTTTCCCTAAGGCTGTGTTCAGACCAAATCAGGCGTTGCATTGATTAGCGTAGGGTTGTGTGAGTGTCACTACATGTCCATGCTGATAGAAATAGTAACCAGCAATCCCAACCAATCGTAGAAATTCAAGAATTTAAAAAACGTTGGCCTTGGATGTCAAAAAACAAAAGGAAGACAGAAAAACATTGTCATGGAAAATAATCCAGGGTTTTGCAGAATCGTTCTTGTCAGGAAATAGGGTCGCCAGTTTTGTGCCATAAAGGAATCTCCTTTCGTGCCACAAAGCAACACAATGGATTAAAAATACTGTGTAGAGGCTACAAGAAAATGAGAGTTCTTAGCTATGATCTCATGACAGTACGTAATACTTGTATCTTAAAATTAATGTGATAATGACTTATTGGTGTGAAAATAGCATATGTAAGATGTGACAACCTATGTGTTAATGAACTCAAAGCTTAACTAAGGTAAATATAGGGCACCATGACCTAAGTGAAAGAAAGTGGTGATGAGTTGTAAAGTGCATAATCAAAAATACCAAAGAGAGTTGGCCATCTTCTCATGAGTCAGACACCCCACTGAGCTAGCCATATCGGCATGGGTGACATGAGAAGAGAGCCTCGTCAGTGAAGAAAACACCATATGGCAGTATTTCCCCCTCATAAGCTGAAGCAGACACAGCATTTCTAACGTCTAACGGCGTTATCATACTGTTTCTGTTTGTCTAATTCACACAAATACACACACACACACACACACACACACACACAGAGTGGTAAGTTCCTAAGCCTCCCCAAGCGAGATATTTGATTCTGATCTGAAGACGACAGGGAGTGATGAATAAAAACTGCTTGATAATGTGATCAGCGAGTCATGAAAAGCGATTCTGAGTGAGTTATTTCTTGCGGAGGACAATGAATGCAGACGCTCATTATGTATGGCCATCCGACGGTGCTTTAGCCTTCAAGCAGAACAGGAGCATACAATAGAGCTGCAATTGACAAAAGAGAAGAAGAATAACAATCAAACAAAGAAAAAGTGCTGCATTAAATTTTCCAGACCTCTGCTCCTTTAGCAAGGTAACGTGACTTACTGGAGCACGATGACTCACTGGTGATGTGGGGTGATGTGGGGTGATGTGACGACTAAGCTGTCCACATATTACCACAAGAGCTGCATAAATCGATGTCACTGCTAGCTTTGTAGCGAGTATTTACAGAAAAGAAGTGCAGGGTCATTGTTGTTGAATTTCGTACAGTACATGCAATGTGTCATTTTCCGAGAATCCCTGGTGCATGTGCATGCCCTTTGAATCCAGTATGGGAATGGCGGACTCCACCACTGACAATGCAAACTACTATAAATAGAGGCAACTAACGAGGGTACATACATTTAACGGCCATAGCAGAATAAAAGCCAGCCATAAATTGGGTTTGATATGATGAAAATTTTGGAATTTCAATCACACATGCTTGTGTAAGAAGGAATGCTGTTTTTTTCCATTACTTTACCCGCTCCCCCCTTTTCTTTCTTTTTCGACTGTCTTTTGTGGATTACTTAAATATTGCTGTCAGCACTCAGCAAAAAGGTCAGCGATTGAATTAAAGAGGCTTTCTTGAATTACAAAAAAAAATGAATGTGGAAGATTTTTGTGATTCCTACATTTCTAAAAATGTGTGGACTACATGTTCGTGTCCCTGATTTGACAAGATTCCTGCTGTAAAAAGGCAGATCAGGCTGCTTTGCTGGTCTTCTGGCTTATTTTGTGGTGCTGAACAGACAGCTCCCGTAAAGTGCACTTTGCGTCTTTTACTTTGCTGCAGTATTCTTTGTTTCTGTCACTTAAATGGTTTTTATTGCAATATAGCTGGTGCTGAAGCGTTTGATGATGCGAAGTCTCTAATCTCCTTTTATTTCCCTGTCTCTCTCTCGCTGTGCCCAATAAAACACCTATATTCTGCACATTTTACACCTGATTTTCCCAGATGTTAAATCACAAATACATTCCCCCTGTTGCAGCAATCTCAATCTGCAATGATAAATCAATTTCAATTACCATTTGTATAAAATTCTCATGTTTTTCAGTCATTCTTAAAAACTCCAACATGCGATTTTTAGCAGCACTGCCTTTCTGTCATTTCACCAGCTAAAAAGTTTGGTGTGGCTCCATACTGAATATTACATGGTAATATTGCATATATTATATATACATTAGAGCTTTGGACCCCCCTGGAAACGAGATGGTATATCTCACAGGGTTAATACTCAAATTTAAATATACTGATAATAACAAAGGCTACATTTTTCACTATCAATGCATTGTTGGTTTGTTGGCTCGTGATGTGGTGTGTGGTGCTGAACGGACAACTCCTGTAAAGTACACTTAGCATGCATCTTTACTTTGCTGCAATATTCTTAGTTTCTCTCACTGAAATAGTTTGTTTTGTGATAAAGCTGGTACTGAAATGTTGATAAAAAAAGTTTCTCTCTCTCTCTCTTTCTTCTTCTTCTTCTTCTTCTTCTTCTTCTTCTTCTTCTTCTTCTTCTTCCCTGGTTGCTCAATAAAATAACTATGCACCTGCTTTTCCACTGCTGGAGTGGTCAATCTGCAACAGTAAATCAGTTTCAGTGACTATTTGTATAAATTTTCATTTTTTTCTCCCATATTTTGCAGACTTACATTGTGTAGGAATGCCCCACAGTACATATTACATCAAGCCAAACATGCAATTTTCAGTGGTGCCACTTTTCTGTCGATTTGCCTGCCCAAAAGTTTGAGATGGCCCCATATCAAATATAGACAAATTCTTTCTGACTCATTAAAGCCTAAAAACTGCCACAAATCTATGGCCCAGACACACACACATACACACACCAGCATGCCCTCCTTCATTCTCATTAATCACCAGAAGGCCATGCAGCCTCTCATTTAATTTAGTAAAAACGTTGCCCCCTCTGGTCAGGGGCTCATGTTTTCAACACAACAGTGAACGCTGTAACCACCCAAGCTATTAAAGACCCTAGCTCTGGGTTTAAGAGGGAAAAGCGATGGTAAGTGCGCTAAGAGTTAACCCCTCTGCTTGCTGGGAAACATGCCAACATTTTCTGTAATTACACCTGCACTTGGGGTCCTACCGTGGTTTCACATTTTGGCCCCTGGTGGGCCCAGCTATGGGAGATGTCTGCTCCAGACATCGGGATTTTGTAACAAGGAAGAGGGTTGCCAAAGTTTAATGGCTAGTGACATTAGCAAGAGGCAACAAGATAACAGAAGACAATTAAGAAGTAGTGGCTTTTATTGTGCTTTTATTGTTCTGCAGGTGATTAAATAATTGTTAAATAAATTGGTGATACTGAGCACAAAACGCATACTTAATTATACAAAAATGTTAGATTATTAATGAAAATGTGTGGCTGTGGATGAGGCAAATGTTTTATGCTGCAACGTTGCATACTCTCTCTCTCTCACTCACTCACACACACACACACACACACACACACACATATACAAACACACAGGGAGAGAGAGAGGTCAAATGCAGTCTAACCTCTCGCAGTCTGCAGACTGGCTACCGACCCAAATCGATGCAGGACCTTCGGGGAGTTACTTCCTTTAAGGGCTCCAATCAGTGATGTCGCTTATGAAATGACAAGATCGCTTAATATCACTTTCTCCACCTGGCCTCGCCTTCAATCTGTGCGGCACCATCCTCCCAGTGATGTAGCTCTCTCACTCCTCCGCGGTGCATTTTCTGTCGCCGGGTCCACAGCCAATAGTCTTTAGCTGAGAGCAGTATCAGTGAGGCCCAGCATGTCGATTCTATTGAACTGGCTTGGCATGTCACAGGCAGTAAAGACCTCTTGATTGACTCCTGCTTGGATAGCATGTCCAACTCCATACATTAGTAATGCTGAGGATTCGATAGATGGATGGCCCGGACGGATTGGTGCAGGCAGGCGGCACATTTACCTCAATGCAGGGAACTGGAGATGAAGTGAACTTGCAGTGCAATGACAAACATCACAGAATATATTGTGCTGCTATCTTGGCATTGTGTGGCTGGTTATTCAGTAGAGGGGCTAAGATAGATAATTATTCTTGTTATTTTTTACATTTATAATGAATTGTTTTGAGAGGAACATACAACAGAAACAAGAACCAAAACAATCATTAAAATACTTTTAAAGTGCTGCAGTTTTTAAGCTAGCTGCCGTAGTTCAGCAGCTGGGTCATTGTGTGTGCCACTCCAAGGCTTAATTGGCTACTTAAGCATTTCACTTTTTGCAATATGTACTGGTGTAAATATGAGCACAGCCAGGCAGTGCAACTTAGCAGTTACAACTGTAGCAACTGTAACTCCCCTGCATGAAGTGATTTGTTCATGTATGTTGCATCTTTACAAACTGTAATGAAAACTGTTATTTCCCAGCATGGCCCTCTCTGGCCTCCAACCAGTTCCCACAACGTCTTTCTCTCCCGTGTGTCTCTTTCTCTGCTCGCCAACTGTGCGAATAAATAAAACAGTACTTAAGGTGATAGGACTGACCCTGCACCTGTTTAAAAATATGATTAAAAAAAATACATACCAGCTCTGCACAGCTTGGCTGCTGTTAGTGATTGCCTTTGACTTTGCTTAAATAAAATAAAATGTAGAAGCTACAAATGATGGAGATGTATAATTGCTAAATACTCAAGAGGGTCTGCCTGTCTGTCAGCCAGCATATTCACCTGCTTAACAGTTGTGTATTATATACTGAGGACTCCAAATTGAACTGTAACTGCGCCATTCACGCAAATTTGACCGCGTGTGTTTATTTGCCCCAAACAGCCAATGTACCATCTGTACGTGTTACTCTTCCCATGAAGATCTGCAGCGATATCTGTCATCTTAAAAAGGTTAATTGAATTGGTCTATAATGTCTCTTCATGCAGTGGGTCTGTAAATGTATTTTCTCATGCCAACAAATTGAACCAAAAATGGACATTTAAGAGAGGAGTAATACAGAGAATCTGCCATGATTTTTCCACACAGCCTCCAATTTTCTCTAACTGCCCACTTTCTAGTAAGAGAAGAGGGAGGGATGGGAAAGAACGACATAATTAGGGGGAGTTTGGGGGCTGAGGTCCATCCCAGGAGAGCTGGTGCTGAGATCTCACTCCTTCCACTTCCCACAATGCACTGCAGGCCGGGGAGGAAGGCGGTAGAAGAGGCAATTAGCAGGTAACACGTTAGCAGGCAGGCGGATCTGTTTTAAGCCAATACAGGCGGCAACTGCAAGCTACATGTCAAATGTGTGTGTGTGTGTGTGTGTGTTTGGGGGGGATCAGGTGGGACAAATATATTGTACAGTAAATTTCATTCTGCGTGTGTTATCCATTCCACAGACAACAAATCACCTACACACACACACACACACACACACCTCTCGGCCTTTTTACCAGCCGGTCCTGTGTTTCTATTTCATTTTCATCACACATAATTAAGCTGGAGTGTTCCCTGAACCACCCCTCGCCTCTTCCCCCAGCCCACTGCCTGCCCCTTGCAACCCCCCTTGTTGTGTTGTCGCTCATTTACAGCAGACACTGAATGCAGACACGAGCTAAAAAAAAAAAAACATTTATTAACCGAGTGTTTGACCCAATTGGCGTGCGTAAAAAAACACCTGGGTGTTAGATTGAAATTTAATTGCTTCACTTAGTTAACCCACTTAAGGACCATGTTGAGTTTAGTCTGCTCAATTTGTTGGGATCAGCAGCTTTGTGCATCGGGGATGTTGTAGGCTTGGATTATGGATAATTACTATTAATTAGTGGCTGATACTTTGGCTTTGAAGCCGCAATGAGCAAAATTAGAGCAATGTCGGGGAATGAACTTGGCTGAATGAAATTATGTACATAATGGCTGAAGTGATGGAAAGGAAAGGGGCATTTTATCGGAGTTGCTTTGTTTTTGTTTGTTGTTGCTGGCATCATCAGTGGGAAGGCGCAATACGTCGTCTGCACCCGTGGTGTCAATCAGAATCCCATTACTGCAGAGGTCATAGACACACTGCTCCAAGTCTCAACGGGCTGCTCCACTCGCATTTCCACCAGGATAAAGAAAAATAATAAATTTGCGCCCAACAATATCTTCTGTCCCCCACATTTCAAGGAGAACTTTAAACTCTTGTCAGACATAAGAATATGTTTGCTGCTTTCTCTCAGACAAAATGGAATCAAAACTTCAGTCGAGATTTATTTTTTCCTCTGTTTTTTTTTTTGCCAGTCTAGCAATTTAAGCTCATAGCCTCATGGGTAATTTTATGAATACATATCAGGACCTTTAGCTCACAGGCAGTGGCTGGCACACTCAATAATGCCTCGAGCAATATCACTTTGAGAGCACCACACAAAAACAAAGATGCCTTAGCTCTATGAATATTTATTAATTGGAGATTCTGGGGCAGAGTGAAAACTGACAGACTAGAAGGTGGATGGAGAAGAGAGATGTTAAGAGAATGATACAAAGACTGATGGGAAGACAACACACAGAGCTTTCAAAGTGAAGCGTGCCCAATAGGAAATGAAGACACAACGCTGTACGTATAGGGAACCCTGGAGGAAATTTACTATTAAAATGCTGCTAAATACATATTTACTTGGCTCCTTCTCTGAAGCTGCCATTGCTGGTTGCAGCGGTGAGGGAGCCTCCCCTGGTATCCACATTCAGGAGCCACTGCTGATTGGCAGCACAACAGCACTGGTGGGTATGAGACCCTGAGGGCCTCACTGGCGGTCTCCATCATTATGCCAATGGCACTATCGTTTCTGGACGCTGATTAAAATGTTGGCGAGGTTAAAAGAAGCTGAAGGTTAAACCACAAAGGGCTCCATGTGAAGTTGTTTCACACCACATGCCCTACCCACTCCTCTTCCACACACATATATGCACACTAACAAGGCAGACTTCTAACAGAGAAGCAAAGACAGCACATTGAACAGGACTTGATTCTGATCTTGGTTTGATTTTAGCCACTCATGGATCAACTCAAACCACTTTTTCTCAATCAGTCTCATTACGTCTCAGTGTCGACTATGATAGTTGCTGAAGATTTAATCCCTTGTTACAAAAGAATACTCAGTACCTAGAATAGGCAATGGAAAGCTGTGAAAGAAATGACATCACATGGGGGAACATTCAAACAAATAATATGAAAAATGTAAGATATACTTTATTTGGATGTGGCCAGACAAACATCAGTGCATCCAGCGCAGTATTTGCACTATTTTATTTTGCATGTTTTATTTTCTTGTTCCTTCATTTCTATTGTAAAGCACTTTGAGCTACACCCACTGTATGAAAGGTGCTATATAAATAAAGTTTATTATTATTATTATTAGTGTCAGTGCATCCAGACAAATGTGGACATCTGAAAAACATAGGACCTTTTTGCTTCCCTTTACTAACTGTAATTTTATTATCATGGGGTTGGGTAAAGATCTTTGAAGTGGATTGCATTGTCTCAAATCTGAATCCTTTCGAATCTCTTATCGCATCCATTTATCCATTAACTTTCCACATTTGTAAGCAAAGTTAAAAATACAACTCAAAGATTATTTTGAGATATGTTATCATCAGCTTTCGTTGGCTTAGAGGGCAGAAACACTACAGTGTCAGCCTAATTACTAATCACATCCTGTGTCGCTACAACCTGAGAATGAGATGAGCAGCATACGATATGAAATGCTGATTAAAAATGTATCTGACACGATGAAATAACAGGTGTAGTCCACACACCTTGTATTTCATGAGCTACCTACTCCAAATACTGCATGTCCCAAATCAGAACTGATATGTAAAATGATGTGCTATGCATGAAATGTTTAACTGGGACTGTAACTCTGTTGGTTGCTAAATTGCAAAAACACACAGTGCATTCATGATAGGGTGATGTTAAGGGATTAAACTAGTGAAATCTACGGTCAGTGCTAGCTAAAAATGAGAAGCCTCATAAGAAGCCTAAAAGTTTTGTACATTGTTTGTGGTTTGTGGTGTTCTTTAAAATGAGCAAGGAGAGACAAAAGTGTCCATATCAGATTCAACAGCGTCTCAGTTTTGCGAATCCAGGTATTTTATCAATCTGGAACAGGATCTAAAACATAACCAGCTATCGGTCTCCAAATCCAGAGTCACACACAGCCCTTGAATTTGGGGCAAATAGCAGATACGTTGAGTATCAGGGTCAAGGAGCGGTGAGTGCTTTACCTCCAAATTATTATATTTATTCGAGGATCAAGCTAAGCTGTGGTGAAGCAGAATGGGCAGGGTGAAAGAGGCCAGCTGTCACCAGAGTCTCTCACTAAGACGTTAGCGATTAGCTATCTGTGTCATCTCCCTCCTCAACACCTTTCCCTCCGTCTCTCTCTCTCTGCCTGAGGAACGAATGGAAAGATGCCTTTCACCTGCGTCCTTGTAAAAAAAAAAAAAATAATGAAAGGGCACTTTCAAACGAGGGAGACAGACTTGAGTGAATGGTGCCATTTTGTCTGCCTCTCAGCACGTTCTCCTAAAATAAACAAACACAGCCACAGTTCCATTCATCTACGATGAGACTTGCCAGTTGGAAGTCAGATTTCCAGTCTTTATTTAAAGTTGCAGCCAATGTTGGCACTGGCAATGGATCGTGACTCGTGGTACACTTTGGAAACAATAAGGTTACCTTTGAGAATCAAGCATCCTCGTGCTGATGTTTTGGGAGTCCGTCATATCATATTTCAGTTTTAAATGTGAAGCAGTGAGTGATTACAGTTCTGTTCTTGTCTAAACACTCTAGTCTCTAGTAGTAGGACACCAGTACAACAGGAAATTGACAAAATATAAGAAACACTGTGTGTAAAGGAACACAACTTTGCCTTTGAAATTGTGATTAAGTTACGATCAGACATCTAGTGTACAAACAAAATCTACAAAAAAAAGGAACATTTAATCCTCCTGTTTATGGGCTGAGAACATTCAGAATTCTCCTATTCTCATGTTAAATTAATCATTTAAAAACACATCCGACTACTTTGAAATGCATTGTCACAGAGCTTCATCACGACTGTTGCTTAGAAAATTTTACAACACTCACTCATGTTGTTCTCTACTGCAAAGTTCTTCAAAAAGAGGTCTAGCAATTCAAAGTTCTCTATATTCCTTGGAGTGCTTTATGCTGTGTGAGGATCATAAATTAATTTAACAGGTAGATATCCCCCCAATGCTCATCTAGCTGAAAAGCAGAAAATGAATTTGCTGAGTTTATTGTTAAATGAAGGTTCTGGTGAGCAGGATGTGAGCAAGGATTTAGTGCACCTTAAGGGAGTCCCTGTTTCCAAACCAAAAATATGCTTCTGAGATCTCATCTCATATTAATTTGTCATAGCGAACATAGCCGTGCTGTTGCTCCACGCCGCCCTTTGGCTAACTCTGAGCTATTCATCGCTTTGCAGAGCTACAAGCCTACAATTTAACTTGGCTTGTTTTCCTCAGCCTCCCCTCGCACCTCTTGTCCCTCTCTCCCTCCTGATCTTCCCTCGCCCATCCACCATGACCTTACCACAATTATGCATCCTCCAGTGGGACAATTAAAACTGAGCTACCTTCCCGAGCGGAGGGGGGTAGGGAGAGAAAGAAAAGGGAGGAAATAATGATGCCAGATTTGTTCGTGCAATCACCTGCTTCCTTTGAACTAGCTCCTATTGAAGTTGAAGAAGCAACTGTTTTAGCCGCTCTGACTGTGTTCCAATGCTACCGCTAGTCAAGGACGCGCTGCCCTTCAGCCGCATTGTCCAACAAAATAAAAGCTATCTGTTTTTCATTCAGCGCCGGCTAAAATTCACTCCTGTTGACGTGGTTGTCCTCTTTCAACTCCACCCCCACCCCCCTCCCGACCACCCTTCTCCCTCTTTGATAGGTGCAAGTGCAACCTTCACGCCAACAGCTGTGTGTTTGACAAAGAGAAGTTGAGCTGCGAGTGTGAACACAACACCACTGGGCCTGACTGCGGCCGCTGTAAGAAGAATTTCCAGGGGCGAGCGTGGAGCGCTGGCTCCTACCTGCCCATCCCCAAGGGCACGGCTAATATCTGTGAGTACACACACGTGCACAGACATGTTGAGTAATTAAAAAGATGGGTCACAAACCGGGCAGAGCAGGTATTGCTATAGGTCTTCAAAAAATACAAGCGCTGGACAAAATAATAGACAAGGCATCTACAGAGACATGATAGAAGAATAGATGAATCCCAATTAGCAGTATCCTCTGAGTTCTGACCATCACCACGTTAATAGTGAGATATTGAGTTGTGAGGTTTCAAAGCAATGTGAAGCAATTAGCAATGTTTCAAAGAGATAAAAGGCAGAGAAGCAAAGGCAGTGGGGAAACCAACTTTTGTATTTGTCATGTCCTGCGGAAACAGATGTGTCCAAACCAAAGACCAGGATGTAGAGTGATGCTAAAGCATCTCAGGACCCTCTACTCTGATGCATCCCAAGGCTGTGAAATAGGGATATCTTAACATGAAAATCTTCCCAAGAGTAGCTGGAATCAACAAATCAATCAAACAAACAATCTGCAATATCATGACAAATGATGCTAGATATGGGTGAACTGCATTGGCAAAGAGAACAGTGCTGGCAGGTCATAAGTCGAAATCACACGCTTAAAAGCACAGCCTATAAATACATCAAAACTACACACAGAATTACCACGTCTCTGGATTGCAGGACTGAGCGCATACAGTAGGTGCAGTGGGCTACAGCAGCAGATGCTCTGTGTCTGACTTCACTCTTCGTGCAACAGGAAGGCATAAATCATAAACCAACCACTTTACTATAATATATCAATTAACAATATCATACATGGAGTTAGAAAAATAAAACACTCTGTATAAGTGACAATCATTAGATGGGTAGATTCTAAAAGATACATATATATATATACATACAAATATTGCAGATTACATTTGGAGATGAACCTGTAGGGATTCATGGCAAACGTAAAATCAGCATTAATAGATAAATAGAACCCTTCATAATAAATACAACAAGGCCTCACAGAATTCCAATGGGCAAACAATGTATACATATGTTAAGTAACAATAATCAATAATCAAACTTACCTCCATCCTATCAAGAATCCATACATTAAATTAAGTAAGTCCCTATAAATAGATCCTATAGGCCCCAAGAGGTAATTGCGGTTAAAAAATGCACATATTTACCATGTAACGTTTGTGGATGAACCTGATAGCGTATAGAAAAAGTCAACAGCTGTAATAAATTTACTCTGAACCATCCACAATACTAAATACAATATATAAATACAACAGACATCAAGGCCTCAAAAAATGAATGCAGCATTAGTGCAAACATATATAAATGAACACAATCAACAGGTCACATTAGTAAATGAACCTGATAATATATGTACATATTAATACATATCCAGGACTGTCTGGAGCTGGAGTGCAAATGATTAACATGTATTAATATATTCTAATTGTACTGGGTCCACTAATATGACTACTGACACTGCTAAATATGTTCTGTTTTTGTCTGCTGATTTCTTACTTGAAGCTCAGCATTGTGAAGTTCTTCTTTTTACTCTTGTACACCATTTTTGTAAATGAAACTTCTGTGACAATACAGGGGCGTTGCTTTGATCAAATCTCATGAATGCGCACCTACTCATGAACGGGTGGCTCTCATCAAGTTGAAACGAGCAATTTACGACAACTTTGTGCAGTTAAGAGAGTTTGCTGAGTGTGACATGTAGCGCTCCTCAGCATGAGCGAGCAGTCACACAGTGCTCCCTACATAGGGTAGTTTAATGGCACTGAAGTGAGGAGCTGAGCTACGATCCAGATCCAGTGCTCCATGTGTAGACGTTTGCAATGACTGTTAATGGCCACTAGAGGTCAGATAAGCTGTCAGTGATTAAATTAATATCAATGTCAGTCAACGTCATCCCATTCTTGTTATCCTCTTCATACAATATCATGTAAATACGGGATCCATAGCAGCCAGTTTGCCTGCCATACATCTGCTAAAACAGCTCAAGTGTGCTGGCATTAATTTTGAAAGCCCGCCCTGCACCCTTATTGCATCCACTGTGATTTCTGCCTTTGCCGGTGGTGCTGGAGGACTCTCGGCCACCAGCTGATGACTTATTCTCCCTCCTAGAGGATCTGTGTTATGAGACTTAGGGGGGGGTTAGTGAAATAGTCATTCCCAGAGCCCAGATTGACAGCACATTATTAAAAAAGGTGACACACACACACACACACACACACACACACGCACGCACACACACACACACACACACAGGTGCTCATCCAAACCTCCACACTCACTCTTGAAAGCATTCACAGACACATTCAGAACTACTACACAAGGACACACACACTCCCTTTGCCCTGCAAGTGATGAAAACCAGTCTTAGTATAAAGTGCATTATTATACTTTGTCTTGGAGGGGAAAAAATCCATAATGTAATAATGCTGTGAAAAATCTATAGGAATGCAAGGCTATCCCTCTAGAATAGAAAAAAAAATGCACAAGGCTGACAGAAAAATGCACCTTGTGCTGTTTTGTAATTTTCAAGCCCATTCAACCCCAATTCCGAAAGTCTCCTTCTCCTTGTTTCCTCAATGTTTCCCCCCCGAACCCAGTGAGCATATGGCAGCTCTTCAGCGACAAATTTGTCAAAGATGAAAATTTAATTAAGATTTAATTTCTTTTTACTATGCCCATCAAGTCGTCTGATGCGATAAGGGGATCGATGAATCATCATCCGAAGGGGGTGTGGAGTGTGTTTGTGTGTGATATTCGGTCTTACAATGGCACAAAAAAGAAGAACAGGATTTAAAAAGTGATGATGGAAGAAAAGGATGGCAGAGATCGCAGAGATAGAAGGAGGGAAAGTGGGCATCACTCTCTGTCACAGCTAACTCAGCCTTCTGGGGTGGCTCTGTCTCTCTCGCTTTCCCTCTCTCCATCTATGTCTCACCCCCCCTACCCCACCCCCCTACCCGTCCCTCAGCCTCACTCATGCTCGCTTCCTCCCTCTGTGGAGACAGAAGGAGAGGGATCAGTTCGAGAATTAACCATGGCAGTTCATTTCACTGTAGGGCTGAGGATACTGGGGGAGATAGGAGCTGGCGGTGGATTGGGGCAGTAATGGGCGGCCTCTGAAAAGTTGTTTTCAAATAGTAAAAATGTATCCTGAATGTTATATTAAAGGAAAAATCCTTAAATGTACTTTAAATGGATAACTGGATTTAACTTTTTTTGCCCACTGTATGTGTCTGCATGCAGTGTGTAGTAGCCTATGTTGAAAGAAGATATTACCTTAGCTTAGCTTAAGTGCTGATGGAATCAGCAGCAACTCTGCTCAAAGGTTTCAAGTAGCTTCAACCCATCATCTCAAATTAGTACACACGTGCACGAACACAGACATACATACAGATGCAGAATGTGTACACACACTAACGGTCACCCAACAGAACACATACTGGAAAGCAATGATACATGTACCTTAGCTAAGATGCTACAATCCTCTACATGTTGGTGCTATCCACACAAAAACCTGATTAGTTCTTCTGCAGCTCACGACCTGACAAATTTTATTATAATCTGTCACATAGTTGTTTGATATTCTACTAATTAACAGACTCTTTAAAAAGAACACCCTTGTTGGAGGTAACAAAGCACAAGATTGTAAAACTGCTTTTGGAATACTTTGACATTTGGCTTATTCGCTTATTCGTTTTCTTGCCTAGAGTAATAACGATACCACCACGCTATTTGTGTGCTAAATATTAAGCTACAACAAGGATTTAGCTTAACTTAGCACAAAGACTAGAAATAGGGGGAAACAGCTAGACTGGCTCTGTCCAAGGGTAAAAAAAATCTACCTACCAGCACCTCTAAAGCTAACTTAATAACTTAATCATTTGTGTAACAAAGACAAGTTGTTATTTTAAGGGGGACTACATGTTGCACTATTTCTTGGCCGGGAGCAGTGACCTCCTGGAGTCCACCAGCACACTCCAGGAGGTCACTGCTCCAGTCTTTATGCTAGGCTAAGCTAACTGTCTCCTGGCTATAGGTTAATATTTTGCGTATTTTGATACAGTGATATCAATCTTCTCATCTAACTCCAGGCAAAAAAGCGATTAAACATATTTTCCAAAATGTTAAAAATTCTTTCAAGAGACAGCGGTGTTGGGTCACATCTGAAATCATCTGCAGGCTAATCCAGAAATGGGGAGCTTCATAATTTAATACTGCTTGGCCATCTGTAGTCTAACTTGATGATTTCTATTTTGTAGGTTATTATTTTGTAAACAGACTTATGAAAACTTGAATTTGCCAAATACACGAATGCACATCAAGAATTTTCAAATCCCTCTCCAGATGACCAACTTTATTGTTATTCATCCAATTAAAGATGCACTCTGACTTCATCCAGGGTAACGTTTTTTAAATATGCGCAAATGAAAAAATCACCAGTCACCAGTGAAAGACAAGCTGAGGTTGTGGGAATAATCTTATATAAGAGGAGTGCAACCTTGCTGCATGGTGACAGCCTTCTAAATGTTGCGTCAACGATAAAAAAATATCCTTCCAACCTGCAGTCATTACCTTTTAATGATGATCACACAGTCTGTACAAAACCTTCAGTTCCGTTTGTTGAGGGCCTAGCAGACAGGTTTTTTGTGGTGTGATGTTTTGACTGACTCACAGTTTTTGGTGCCAGTATTTAGACACTTGAAATGGTCATTCAATCAAAATATGTCTATCTATTTGAACAAATCATGAAAAGGGGCCTTCATTTTTTCAGTTTTGCAAATAATTATATTCAGTAAAATTTTGTTTTCTCCCAATTTCAAAACTTTTTAGATATTAAGTCTTCATTTGTTATGTCTGCAGCTTGATAAAATGAATAGATTTCCATGTCAGGACAGGATTAGGAGACACTTGGCTCGGACTTAGCTGAAGCCAGCCTCAGAGTTTATGGATCTCCTTTGATCAAAGCAGCAAAAGGCGTGGACATGATGGATTTCACCGTAATGATTCACCCCCTGTCTGGAAAGAAGATCCACATTAGCCCCTCCACAGTCTGACTGAAAACCCTCCATTCCTTGGTCCCACATGAAAATGAAAAGAAGCTCTGCCATATCTGGAGGTGACAGTCGCAATGACAACAAATCTTATTTTATGTGACTTAAACATTGCCTTTTTCTGCTGTTGTTCTCTAATTAGTGTACATTAATGCAGAGCTACCAAATGCTACAGCCTTATTATCCCATCCAACTGGGAGGTGCTGATCATGGAAATGTGACCAAACACACACACACACACACACAC
>LKNJ01001304.1:48711-96854 GCA_002120245.1 Maccullochella peelii | reverse complement strand
CATACATATACATATATATATATATACACACATACATATACATATATATATATATACACACATACATATACATATATATATATACACACATACATACACACACACACATATATATCAATTCAATCAATTCAAGCTGCATATCATATGTTGATGGCATAAAATCAAATCTGCTCACAGACAGGTAGGTAGGAGGGTGGTGTGTGTATGAGCATATGCATATATGGGTTATGGGTGTGTTAGGAAATGATAAATGCCTGGAGTTGAATCCTTCACAGGAAGAAGCGCTAATCAACCAATTAGTTTTTCATCAACTGTGAAAGGAATGGATAATAAGTAGAGCACTGGCGCGTATGCATTTGTGTGTAGGTTTTCAGAAGCTACTCACCACAGGACCGGATCTTCCTGTCATGCCCGCTGGCCCTGGAGGACCTCTCATAGCCAGCTATGGATCAGACAGACACAACCCATAAACCACAGGTCAGCTAACAATGTGGACACTCTTGAATTAATACCTGTCTACACCAATTGAATGCATCAAAAAACAATATTTCCTCCTCTATCACAAGGAATTAGGATGATGTATGTTTTGCATTAGAAGTGCAGCCATGTCTGCAAATTATAATCTTTGCAGTCAGATTATTAGAGTCCAGTGAAGTGATCTTCAGGCTGTCTCTTCTTAGTCTGATGGAGATACTTTAAATAGACAGAAATTTCTGAAAATAAGTCAGTTTTATTTTTATTTTTTAATCTCAAAATGAAGACCATCACGTGCAAATGCTTGTTAGTTTATGGGATTTTTCTAATAATGCAAAATGAATGTGATATGGATGTTAAAATGGTACATGTAGTCCCTGTAATACAGCAGAGATTTGTAATATTGAAATTGACACAACACTCATTCAACTAACTGGGCTTAACACCAAAAGGAATAAAGAATTAAAAAAAGAAAAGCCCCTCATTTAGCCTCAGAATAGCATGGAACCTTACAATGTGCAAACTTTACTTTGTTCTTGTTCAGAGTTTACCACTCTGGTCTTTGTTCCTGTTCATGTTTGACCACAGTCTTGCACTGCCAAAAAAGCTGTCTGGGATTTATTTGCAGCCCAATTACTGAATGAGCAAATTTGCTACACTTAAGACTGAATCACACATATTAGTTATATTTGCATTGTGGTTGTTAATCGCAGGTGTGCTGTAACATTTCCAGAGTGCAAATAGGTCAAAGAGAATTCAACAAGTTCAGCAATTTGTCCCTTGAATTCCCTTTACATTTTGAAGAACTTACAACTCCTGCCATGTTTTTTCTTTTTCCTGCCTTGGGCCAAACCTCTGGCATAAAAGACAAATATAGAAATGTGACAAGAGCTTTCAAGACATTACTAAACACCAGTTCACCCGTTTTGACAGCCCTCCAGCTCCATAGAGTGTTGTGAATGTGTGAGTATTCAGCGTGCAACACTTAATGATCTCCATGCGTATGGAGTCATAGGAGTGCCATAAAAAAGAATAAATCTGGGAAAGAATAAGACAATAAATGTGGAAATATAAAGAGAAATAAATAAAATAATAAATAAATGTGGATACATAAAGATAATTACTTTTACGTTTCACCTTTTGCTGTTGTTTTTCCCTTATTTCTTTTATTTTTTCCCTTTTGCTATTCCCTTATTGCTTTTGCTATTCCTTGAAGGGCCAAGCAGTCAATCAAGCTGAGTAATCAATTCATGCACACATTAACCCTGCCTTTGCGGGAGTTTTTAGCGCGGACAACAGGAAGTAGACGCGATGCAAGGGCTGGATGCCAACCGCCATAAAACAAAGAAGAAGACACGATGCGGATTTGTGCATGCGCAGTGTGAATGTGCTAGCGGACTGAATCAGGGAAGGAAGAAAATGATTTGCTTTCTAATGTGTGCGCTGGTGTTCCGGCCATTATCTTGTCATCTGCATGGAGAGGTCTATTTCTAATTTGCGGAGACCTTTTTTCCTACATGCCATAATCTGCAACAGTGACAACGGATGTCATGTATGTCAGTGTCTGTATTAGTCAGTACAGACATTTGCCCAAGATTCTCCATGACATCTTCCACCATCCTAAAAACATAGTCTGGTTTGAAATGTTTCTCCACATACTGAGCAAGTGTTAAAATAACTTGTTGGACACCTCTCCTTAAATCTTGCTCTGCTTCTGCCATGATGTGTCATTTCCTGATTCAAACAAACCGCTACCACGTTCACACTGCGCATGCAGTGTCTACTTCCTGTTGTCCGCGCTAAAAAGCTCCTGCCAAAGCAGGATTCATGTGTGCATGAATTGATTACTCAGCTTGGGCAGGAAGGTCTGCCCAAAGCCAGTTGATTGACATCTTGGCCCTTCAAGGAAAAGCAAAAGCAATAAGGGAAAAGCAAAAGCAAAAGGGGAATAGCAAAAGCAATAAGGGAAAAGCAAAAGCAAATGGAAAAAAAGGAAAAAGAATTATTTGTCTTTATATATCCACATTTATTTATTCTTTTATTTGTTTATCTTTATATTTCCACATTTATTGTCTTATTCTTTCCTAGATTTATTCTTTTTTATGGCACTCCTATGACTCCATACATGCGTTCTACTACATCACACCTTGCTTACAGCCACATAATTCAATCTGTTTTTAAACAGTGCTATGGTATCAGGACCCCTGAGTGAGTGTGAACATCTGGCGTGGCTTTATATACTACCTAACCTGACACAAGTCCATATTTTGGAATTTAGACAATTTAAAGGATGAGTGGGACTTGTGAATGGTGATTCATCCTTTTTATTATTTTTTACGCTTTCTTGGTCATTTAAAATGTTTCTTTTACAAACTTTTTTGGTACAAAGACACACAGAAAATCATAGTAAAGTGTTCTCTAAAACTGAGAAGGATGAACTGGGGTCTAATTTACCGCTAGTACTTACCCTAGCCTGAGATAGGATGGCCTGAGCCTGAGCCTCCTGGGCTGAAACTACAGGTCCCTTGTGCGCCTCGCCACCTGCACGGAACTGTCAACCACAAAGCAAAAAAGAAACACAATTAAAAACAAACTGACTAGTCTCTTTTTACAGAGTGAGACATCCAAGGTCTCTCCTGGTGAGTGTGTTCAATGTTTTTTTGTTAAACCTGTAAAGCTGTCACCAGGCCCCACACATACACACACACACACATTCGCACATACATTTGCTGGCATATAAGCACAGGCAGGCACACAAATATGTGTCACCAAGCCTTTCAAAGCCTCAGTCACTGGTTTCACTCCACTGCATTGGCTGACATTTACAAGGTAAGTGATTTGTAACCCAAAGAAAATAAGGTTGCAATCCCTTGGCCTACTGGTGATGCTATGAGGTAAACTTACTAAATGAAGCGAGTTCATGGGCTAGTGCCTGAGATGAAGGGTGCACAGTTTAAGACAGACAATCCAGAGGCTACGTGGAAAGCGGCAGGACTTACTGGAAGCATCATAATGGTACCTGGAGGCCCAGGGACACCGTCTGAACCAGGAAGACCAGGACGCCCTGGAGGACCCTGGAGAATCAGAGGAGGGAGAGAGAGCTGTCATGTCTCAGTGTGAATGTGTAATGCGATTGGAGTTGAGGTCAGTAACAAAACATAGTATTTAAAATCCCAATTAACTTCAATAATGCTATTCAAAAGGACTTATATAGTATTGTTGTTAACATACACATCCTCAAACTACTAATTAGAATCATCAGCTATTGTTTGTTGGCTTGCATACCAGTGCATGATGTTGCTAGAAACAATTAATTAGATGTTGTTAATAAGCAAGTCATATATTTTCCCATGAGATAACATGATTATTTCTCTATAATCCCCTGGAGGCGCCATGCAAATTGAAAAGATAAAAAAAACTGATAACAGTACAGGCTGAACAACTAATCTGTTCACAGCAAACCCCTTCTTTATCAACAACAATAATTTCAATGGGAAGGTGCTTTGCTACATTGTTGTTGCTTATAAGAGATAAATAACTAATCCTACTGAGAAGAATAAGACAGGGTATTCAATCACGAGTAAAGACAGAGAATCTATTTTCATTAAGCTGGCCTGGGGATGTTGCCTGCAGGAGAGCACCGACTTTATAACAAAATCCACAGCCATGGCCCTGTGAGGCTATAATACCCATTAGATTCCAGAAAACACAATTGCTCGATTGATGAAAAATGGAGAGAGAGAGAGAGAGAGAGCGAGAGCGAGAGAGAGAGAGAGAGAGAGAGAGACAGAGAGAGAGAGAGAGAGAGAGAGCGTTTTGCTATTCTTAGATGCTTACCACTAGTGGGGCAAAAAATGATAGGCCTAGGGATGGCACCAGGGGAGAAATTACATTGTTAGATAAATTAAAAACAATTCATTCTTTTTACGGTGGCTATTTAAGGACATCTCAGACTAAGCTTGTCAGATTTAGCTTAACTTTCATCAGTCTAAGCCTTGCATTGTCAGGCTCACCTGGCCTTTGTCAGTTTGAGGCTGTGATTTGTCAGCCTTCAGCTGTATTTCTCATTCTAATCTGTACTATCTCTGCCTCGCTTTTTAGGTTAGGTGTTTTAAACCTATAGCCAATAGTAGCATGCTAACATGTCATCTTTAGCATAGCATGTTTACATGCCTGTCTTTACAGGTGGAAAAGCATCTTTGGAGCCAGATGAAAAGTCAGGGGGTCACCAAAGTCTTTAGGATTCATCCTCTGGGGACCATGAGAGTCTGTACCAAGATTTATGGCAATCTATCCAAAAGTTGTTGTTGGGATATTTCCCTGATGAACTGACATTCTTGTGGCTAAAAACTACTAAAAAGATAAATAATTGCATAAAAGGTGCTCATACTGAATAATACGAATAGACAGTTAAATGGTATTGAAGACTAGATTTTGATTTAATAAAGACAAAAACGTATCTAAAAACATCAAGACTAAGTAGTACCCGGTGTTTCCAGACAAGCTAGAGTCTATTTAGCAGTCTTGTCATGTGCAGCAATCTCAGAGTGCTGGCCCAAATTGATGCCATGTGTTCCCATCTGCCTTTTTTCCCAGAAGTGGTAAATACTTCATCCATTGCTGTTATAGTTAGCATAGTTAGCAATGACGATCCTACATGCCTGGGAATGTGGTGTTTGAGTGGAAAGGAGGGAGACGGTAATTATGAGAAAAATGAGCGGATCAAACGTCGAGTCCAGGCGGATACTGCACAACGGAAAACTACAAGACTACAGGAACGAGTCACTTTTAATCCCCCTGTCAATCCTCAGCAAGACTGTTTCTCATGGGAGGAAATGAAGGGAGGGGGAGAGACTTTTTGGACCAACAAAATATTTTCTGGTCACTTTGACCATGTGGAACAATAAGCCTTTTGTACGAGCAACTTCTGCTGGCCATACTGGAGGAGGTCTGTTAGGGTATTTTTTATTTTTTTTGTTGGCAATTAACCTCCAGAGACAGAATACGTAGATGTGCTAAAAGAGTGATGAAAGAGGGATGCGGGGCAACCACCACATTTGGGAAAAACAAGCTGAGATCCAGCCTTCTGGAGGGGACAGGCACTTATTATGTGTCATCCAATCAATCAAATAAATTAGTGGAATCCCACGGTGCTGGGAAAAAGGGTTTGAGAAAGTTAAGGCATCTACATATTTATAGCAAACTCCTTGCACTTCTTATAAGTCGTGTTGCATACCAAGACAGCTGTTTCTCAGAATTTTCATTTGTTGGTATATTGGCAGTTTATGGGCATCTCATTTCCCTGCACCACTTGTTGCTAATTCCCCCTACTGCTGTAGTAGCAAGCTGCCTCCAATTTTATTACTCATTCCATGGCATTGAGACTGTACTTCACATCTCTCCAATTATAATAGTTTATATATATGCTGACTCCCATAATTCCACAAGTAAGATGAATAGCTAAAGTTAAAGTTAGTATTTCAGTACACTTTGTATCAATTATAGCCTGAAAAAATATGTGTTTTAGTTGATATACATGATATACATAACATGAAATCTAAATTGATTGGTGCAAAAATGTTTTATTCTTCTTTTAGCAAAATAAAACTAGGCTTTATGTTCATGATGAGTGGAGAATGGGTGACAGAGCTTCTCAGAAACATCTGTAATCAGCTGTGAAATGAGGCCAGCCTTTACTCACCCTCTCACCAGGATCTCCTGAGGCACCTGGGGGACCCTGCAATCCTGGGGTACCAGGAAGACCCTGAGATCGCACACACACACAGACACACATACACAGCATATTATATCCCAAACTGCTGCTGCTATCCAGCATTCCCACCACAGTCGGTCGATCCAGTACTTCACATGCATAGGCCAACAAAGACAGAAGTAAAGACATGGGTTCAAAAAGAAATGAGCCTCAAAATAAAATAGCCCCCAACCCCCCTTCCTTCTCTCTCTTGCACTCACACAAACACAGATGTACACACATTCATGCACAAATACACATTTTGACTGTCTCTCCCAACTCAAGCTTCACTGGCGATCAGGGCTGATGCTCTTTCCATAAAGACATTTTTTCCCTCTTTAGCTGTTCTCCATCTGTGGAAGGCAGACAGGAGTGTGGGAGAACGTGATACTCACTGCTTGGCCGGGGGCTCCTTGGGGTCCTTCTATAAGCATCCCCTGAAAAAGGAAAAAGTAGATACAGTAGCATTATAGGGCAGCCTGTAACTCCACAGGCAATGGAGAATGAGGAGAAAATGAGAGCCAGTGGGTGCCTTGGGTTTGAGGTTGAGGAGTTTACGTATAGCTACAAGCTGAAGACGGTAACAAAGCTTCAGCTATTGGACGTTCTATTCTATAATGTGTGTGTGTGTGGATTGATTTGGATGGGAGCCTGTGGGGGTACAGATGGTATGGGAGGAGAGAAATTAACTGCAGCTGCTATTTCAGTCAATGTTTAGCCTGTAGTGGTAAATTGTATAGAATGGCTCTCTGAAGAACATTTTGTGTAGACAGAGGTTGTTTTGTCTATTGCCGTTGGTTGTAAGTGCTTTCGTGAAATAAACATGATCTTAAGTTCAGTTGCATTGAAACTGAAATACATAAACATACATAACATACATACAAATACGAATGTAAATCAGATATGAAAGAGATATCTGTTTTTTTGTTTGTTCAAGAGAAGAGATAAAAGAAAATGTAAGCTACAGTACATAATCCAGAAAATATGCAGAGAATCTGATGTAGGACTTTTATAGACTTATAAATCATTGTTACTGTTGGAAAGTCTCAGTTGATAAGAAAGACACTCAACACAAATTTTGAAATATGCTATTTATCTGTACATTTTGTTGGCTAAAATAACAGACCAACCAAGTAACAGACAGAAAGATAGATAGAATTCTGGCTAGCTAGCCCAGACAGCTAAACAGCTAGCTATATAAACAGAAGTAAGTACTAATGTTCATATGGACCTGGCCTATTGAATCAGCTGTAGGTTAGTTGTAGGATTAATGGAGCATTCATTTGACTCTATTTAGCAACTAACTAGACAGATAATAGCCAAATATCAAGATAGATACATAGATGTAGTGTTTTTTCATTTCAAGCTGATTAGCAACTAGCTAACGTCCTATAGTTGTAGCGAGCTTGGTAGTTGGAGTTTTTTTTTTCTTAGGGGAATTGGTGAATATGACTTTCATTTGAATGTTAGCTGTTTAACTTAGTACACAAAAGCAGCTTGGACAAAGCTGACCTTTCCCCTTCAACAACAGTGAGGTTTAGTGTAATACTTCACTTACTGGCTCAATGACAGCAGGTTCACCCTTCTCTCCTTTTTCTCCCAGGTAACTCTGACCTCCACCGACCTACAGACAGTAGACAGCCCAGGTGAGCTTTTTACACAGTAACAGGCCGGACATTTGTAGAGGCAGAACAGCAATGGTCTGAAAGCCAAACATGGAACAACTGAGGCCAGTGAGCAGCAGATGCCCTGTCCTGTTGGGTGTCTTCTCTTTTATAGAGGTTACTTAAAACCCCAACAAAACCTCTAAGAAAAGCTCAGAAAAATGCTGACTGGTGTTCTGCATGCTTTAAAGGATTTAGGTAGTTCTCAAGGCGAAAAGCAAATTTTTTTCCGCCTGCTGGAAAAATAAACCTCAAGAATCATTTTGCAAGAAGCTATAATTTAGATTCTGACTCCTATTTATTAAACTTCCTTAAAGCCAGGAACTGCAAAACAGACCCCAACTGTGCACAAACGCAGAGGTCGTTACCTGACACTATCCATACAATGACTTCACATGAGAAGAATTCACAAACCACCTACAGCAGGGTGTCCAAAAACCACTAGATTGTACAGTTTAGCCTGAAGAGGAAACTCTTTTTGAGAAAGTTATGGAGAAGGGTTGCGGTGTCCTGAGATTGTAGTGTGGAGAGCACTAATAGAGCGGTTTAGATTAACCCAAGACAGACATATCTCAAGCCAACATCCAGGCAGGGACTGTGTCACTTCCTGCCTCTGAGAATCTGGATGCTGAAGCACGGAAGAGGGCTGGAAATAAGCCACGACAGACATGGGCTTAGCAGATATTTCTGTCTGGTTTTACATATTGATCTAGATGGATTTGATGAAAAAAACATTTGCTAAGACTTAGTTTGTCATCAGGTAATCCAAACAGATCATTGGTGGGATAATCAGGGAAAAGCATCTTTGATAAACAGCAGAGGTCAATGAGGCCAAGAGGTTATAGAGGGCGTGTCTGTACTGACAGCTGGATCGACATCTGTTTATCTGTAGGAGCCTTAGATAGACAAGGTGTGTGTTTGTGCTTGCTGGTGTATTTGTGTTTGGTGTAGAAACAACAAACAAAAAGGGCACCGTAAACAACCCATCAAACAAATGCCACCAGCATCTTCTACATCTTTCCACATTCCTGACCACCACCTCCATACTTCCCCCATACCCCCCCACCATCACCACTAACCACTCCAGCACTTACACTGCTCTCTCTGATGTTGGTCTTCGCTGGAACACCAGGACCAAAGTCTTCGTCATACGTTGCAGATGTAGGGTTGGTGTCAGTGGGGCCATAATCGCCATAATCACCATATTCGTATGGCTTTTCTACAAACTCTTTGTTGTCATATTCCTTCAGGTCGTATTCCTTAAACTCAAACACGTCAGTGGAAGGATCCACCTTGTCTGCGGTGTCCACTGGGGCAGCAGTTTCCACATGAACGGTGGGGTCCACCCCGACCTGTTCCACGCCGGTGATGTAATCATCCACTATTTCCCCTTCATAGCTCTGGGATCAATCCAGGCATTGCAAAGATGGGGTAGGGGTTGTTAACATGGGAGGGAACATGGAGGTTTGGTTAGTGAAATGAAACCATGTGAACAGCTTCAATCATTCACATGTTTTTTTTTTTAATAACATGGCTTACAGTCTTGGCATTAGTATTTAGCACTTAAATACACTGAAATTATTGGACACCAACTAAGTTAAACTCCATTAAGAATTTTCAACTTAGTTGTGCACACATCCATGTATCAAATTTGGGACAGCATCCAAAACTCAACATATGTGCAAGCTCCACATATGTTTTGACACTGTAATCATATTTTGTATTAGGAATAGTTTCTCTGCAAAGCAGTAAGAATGTGAGATGTCCCAAACTATTGACACATTGATGTTTTGAAAAAGTAAAACATGGTAGAATATGGAAAAAAAAAAAAAAAAAAAGGTATATACTGTAAAATATATTCATGCTGTACAATTACAGCAAGCACTACTAGCAAGACCACTAACATTACTAGCAAGACATTTATATGTTTAAGAATCTGGTGCTTGCACAAAATCTGAGGCACTGAGGAAACATGATTGTACAGGAACAATTGCACTTTGATTTACAAGCTTTGCCTTGTAAATCAGACTTTGCTCAGCTTGTTGAAAGATGTCAATCAGTTTTACACTCAAATGCATCATTAGACACCAAATATTGACAATGTCTTGAGGGAGAGTGTAGAGAAAACATCCAGGCCTCTCATGCAAATTCATTTTTGTAAGCATCCTTTTGTCAGTTTAAAGTTGTTGCACACAGCTTTCAGCTTGTGTAATCTCTGTAAAACAACTTGCATTTGAGCACACTGCAAAAGTGATTGTTCACTTTATGGGTTCTCATAATAGTTGTAGAGATAGTTGTAATAGTGGACAGAATTATTAGAGGTTAAACATTCTGTAAGAATGCTTCCATGTTATTAACAGTCAATGAATCAGGTACCTGTTTTTGGATTTACATACACAGGGCTTAAACCCTCAACTTTTAAGTCACCAGTCAATTTTGCTATACTGTAGCCTACTGTTAAATCACTCGCAAAACAATCTCTGATCCTATTTATTACACGGTACATTTATTGCGTATCATTACCAAAAAGTAAATTCCTGGGCATTAACAAACCACAATCCATGGCTAAATCTAGGTGAGACTTAAAGAGTTGCTAAAGCAACATGCTGAACCAGCAAAAAATACAGTGCCTTCTAGCAGTAATAATAATAAGAGACACCCAGTGCAAAATGTCTCCAAAAAGGAACAAATGCATGTGCAGACTGTAGAGCATAGCAGTAATATTGCCAGGGCATCCACTGCAACACACTTTTATTAAAAGCAACCACCAATAGTATTTGGGATTTTGTATTAGGTCTATGGGCAATATGACTCTATAACATTGTCTAAAAGTTGTCCAGTACGTCCCAGTCCTCAGTAATCAGACAAGTGTTCCAACATCGGACAGCATATGTTTATTTTCCGTAGTTAGCCCCTGGCCTGTTATTTTAAATAAATGTAACGTCTCAAGCTGACTGAAGCTGCATTATCCACCTCAAGGTACATCACAATGCAATCGCCAGACATTTGGCTGGCGGAGCACACGGCCGTATTGTTTGAGTTTAACCCCCAAATGGTCCTTATTACATTGTGTTTTATGTGATGGTTTAGCACAAATTAAGACAGGATCTGCCAAATTCAGGATATGGCAGAAACATAGGAGATGTGTCTGTCTGCTGATTTTCCATTGGTTACGGTTCATTAAATGACAAAGTTTTCCTGTTTCGGTCTTTATCCAGACTCTGTTTGATGGAGGCGGTTTCTCATGGAAATCAAGGAGTAGAGTGAGCAGCTTGTTTTTAGTGAGGCCTTGTTGGGTTTCAACCTCCAAAGACGATCATAAAAATAGTTTTGTTTGTGATGCCCAGGCAGTTTTATTGAAATTTCATTTTAAACCAGAAATTACATAAATAGGAATCTGGATGTCAATTGGATGGATGGATATTAAAAGTCAGTCATGCACAGAGAATTTTCTACCATAATAAAAAGTGTGTCATGTTACATTTGGATATATGTGGCATATGAGTGACCAGAAATAATCCTTAATGTCTCTGTGCCTCTACTGGCTGCTGCTGAAATAATCAAACAAACGTTTATACTATAAATGACTTTGATTGTCATTTCATACTGTACTTTACTGAAGCAGAGTTATCAAACATGTTTCATGTTCATGGTTCATATCTCCTTGTGTTGACAAAAATGAAGAAAATTCTGCAAGAAAAGTCTTGATCTTAAATACGCATATTTAAAAAGTTACCTGGCCTTGTCCCGTAGTCTCAGTGGGAGTTTCAGGCTGACTTCCGTCCACTGTGGTGTAGTCATACTCACCAGTGTAGTAGTCCCCACCCACATTTGTCTGAAGTCAGGCAAGAACAGCGAACAAGGAAATCATTACATATCTGAGATGGGTGAATTCAAGAACTTTTAAAGGTGGGGTAGGCAGTATTTTATTGGCGTCAATGGGCAAAAATTCCCTAATAACCGTCCAGCACATTGTAAATCAAGTGGTCTGAGAGAAAATCTCTACTTCTGCCCCTGCTCTTGGCTCTGTTTTCAGGCCTCAGAAAATCTATCCCGTGACGGGAGACTTTGACCAATCATAGGTTATTTCAAAGAGACGGTGCGTTCGTATTGGCTGAGCTACAAATACAGAAGCGCGTGCACGTCCCTTCAGACGGTGAAAGCCTGAGTCAATAGTGGAAAATCCTGCAAGAATTTCCAACACCTCCTTTGCCTACAGCGACATATAATACAAAACAACACGTCCCGGCTCCACACGGAGCTTCGGGCTCATTATGTTCGATGCCATGGCGCACGTATCGATGTGGAAAAGAGGCATGATGACAAACAGTGGGGAATAACTTTTGAGGGGGGACAGTGGCGTGTGTGGTGTACTGCCTCTCATCCCGCTGCTGGACGGTGTTGCAGCTGCCTCTGAAGCCTGGGGCGCTCTGCTCTGTGGCCGCGAAGCCGCAGCGGGAGGGACCGCGGTCTCGGTGAGGCTCACGCCGTGGAGAGTGAGCACTACGAGGGATAAGGTTTCGCAGGGTAACCGACTCCTGTGGCTGCCGGTTGAAGTTGTGGTTTTGGTGGGAGGGGCTTAGCGGAGTGATACAAGGCAGCAGAGAGAGGCGGACGTTTTTGCATAGGTTGCACAGATTTTGCCTACCCCAGCTTTAATGCGCATATCTATTTTTTCCTTTCCACAGCACCAAGCAAACGATGAATGTAAAGGTGATATTATTATCCTCATACATTTGGGGAGCTTCAAAACAAGTGACATAATAGTCATGATATGTTTGAAATGTGTAGTACGGTACATATTTAGCTACAAGTAAAAAAAATGACTTAAATTATCAAATAAAATTCATGGCAGACATCAAGACATGCTGATAAAGCAGGAAGTGGGGGAAGGACTGAAGATTAAAATATCGTAAGAACTGAAGATTAAAAATGTGGGGCAAGTGATGGTCAAATTTGGCAACAAGAGATCAAGTGCCTGAATATGTGTTATTCATGGCAACAGCCATGATAACTGTATTAGTTATACAGTGAAGTGTTACCTCAGTCTTGGCTTTTTCAGTTGGGGGAGCGTCAGTGGTTACCTCTCCTTCAGTGTAGTCATACAACTCTTCATATTCATAGTTAGTGTACTGTAAGGAAAAGGGGACGAGGGGCAATCAATTAATTAGTGCAATCATGTAAACAAGGCAGCACAATGTCTCAGAGACATGTTGCACATCATTTACATGGCATGTAAGAGCTAATCATACTTAAAACAGTTTAAAACAATCTTTTAAACCATTAAATGATTAAAATATTTTGTGTCGTCATGCTATTTTGGAAATAACATGTTCAAATACAAGAAATATAACATCCATATTAGAAAATGGAGCATTTTTGCATATGGATGACAGCAGCAATCCTTGCTTCCCTTCCATCCAAACCCACTGAGCCTCACATGACTCTATTGAAAGGTTCATGTGCGTAACCAAGCAAACAGCAATTAAGATTCTTGTTTGCTTCCAAAAGGATGTTAGAGAGTTAATGTGATGCCAGTAAAAAAACGTATCTGCCTCTACCACTTAATTCTGTATGCCAACAATGGCCCGAGGTTTCATTAATGGACCCTTTAAAACAGAAACCTTAAGCTGTCCTGACTCATCGCATGTTGGTAAATTATGGGGAATGTACGGAATACAGTAGCAGGGGGTAAAACCACTGTTAAGAAATGGTGGGGCATTAAACCAGGCTCTGTAAAAACAACATGTGTTACCTTCCTAATTTTTTAAACAGAACATTTCTTTTGGGATCTCCAAAGCATTCCACCAAGTTATAATGTAGTCTGTTTTGTGACCCACCAGAGAGGAAACACCACAATAAACACCATGCAATGTCATGAGACTGAAGTTATGTAACTTTAAAAGAAAAGTTCCACATTTGGGGAAATATTATAGCTTATTCACTTTCTTCACAAGAGTTAGATGAGAAGAGTGATAGCACTCTTATATCCTGCTGTTAAGTTTGAAGTTGGAGCCAGGAGACAGTTAGCTTAGCTTAGTTTAAAGACTGAAAGCAGAGGGAAACAGCTTGTCTGGCTCTATCTAAAAGTAAAAAGACAGCCTACAAGCGTCTCTTAAGCTCACTAATTAAAACGTTACATATTGTTTGTTTAATCTGTACAAAAACTTAAAAGTGTAAAAACGTCAAGTTGCGGTTTTACAGAGCTACTTCCAGTCATTATGCTAAGCTAGGTTAATTGTCTCCTGGCTCCAGCTTCATATTTACCATACAGACATGAGAGTGGAATTGATCTTATCATCTAACTCTCTGCAAGAAAGCGAATAAGTGTATTCCTTTAAATCACCAATGTTGATCAGCATTTATTGGCGCACTGCCCAATACCCATATAATATTGTGCACTTTAGCCACTTTAGCCCTATGTCAAAAACTTAAGATTCCTCCTGATCTGCGCTTTTCTTTTAGTACTACAAACACTGCAAAAAAAAAAAAAAAAAGGTGACGTAGATTAAGTTAACAGACCAGCCCCTGAAATGCATCGCTCTATCAGTGCAGGGATAAATATTAGTCCCTGGACGACTGCTAAGCTCATAAAAATAATACAAGATCCACGGGCTGCTGCAATGCTGGCCTGGCCTCTGCTCAGTGGCCCAGAGAGAGAGAGAGAGGGGTCACACAAGAGAGAAGCCCTGGCCAGACCAACTAAACTGACAGAGGAGAGAAGGAGAGGGTCGGAGAGAAATATAGAGAAAAATAGAGAACGAAGGAAGGATTTATAAAGATTTATGGTGTTGAAGTGCTTGGCTAAGCTGAAGGCCGTCACCACAGGCTCGGATGAAAGGCGTAAATACTGAAGTGTGCTCATAAAAAAAAGCTCCCCCTTCCTCCTATTGCATCACTCACTCTTCCTCTTTCAACCCAGCTGCATGCATGTGGCTAACAACTGCAAAGGCGATGTGCTTCAGGTCAAGGAGCATCTTCAGAGGGTAAGGTCATAGCCATGCTCCGTGCTTTTGTAGATTAGGGATAAAAGTTCAGAAAAAAATGGTAAGCTGTGAGATTTTAACTTCTACAACAGTGATTTGATCTTTTTCAGTTGTGCAGGAGGAAATCAATTCTTTAAAATAATGAGTTGGAATGTAGGAAAAACATTCCTGTTACAACTGCACAGAAACCAACAATGAATAAACCAGATTTACAATGTTCTTGCATCCAAACTGCTCCCTGCTGTCTATTTAGAATTGACAAGCTCCTTGTCTTGGCGTTGAAGAGTAACTTGATGATGAAGCAATATTTTCCAGGACATGGTAACCACTGTACAGCCAATATTTTCAAATAGAGAACCGGCTCCTGATTTTTTCTTGAACCAGGGACTAAAGTCTACTTTTCCAGGTACTGGGAGTCTAGTTGGGGAAGGAAAAGCTTAAATTTCCCTGGGAGTCTGGGCAGAGCCTGCAGAACTCGTTAGTGATATAAATCACGGGGCTACTCCAAAGTGGGCTCAGACTTCGTGGCAGGGAAAAAGGAAAAGTTTCCAGTGTGAGCTCATCAGTTATTTGGTGAAATACTGAAGGAAAATGTCAGCCGATAAAAAGGCTTGAACCAGCAAAATAACAAAAAATGAAGATGAAAAAAGAAAAAAGAGGTCCTGACACAAAGTACTGTTTTTCAATTAGGAGATCTGGCTAAAGAGGCTACAAGTGATGTTTTGGGGCCAGTGGCAATAAAATTTAAATTTCAGAAGTTGAGTTCAAACTCAGCAACGTATTTTGATATGTCAGCATGTTTCCACCAAAAAAACACAGATTAGAGTTGACACAGAAACTAATACAAGTCTGTCTCTGTCAAAGTAATTTTGCCTGAAGGAATGTTTGTAAAAATGTTTTAAGATCACACAGTTTGCATAGAGTGTTTTGTGCTTTTTGTGTATTTCTGGCAGACTGAAAATGCACCGACTTAAACCAGGGCAAATGTTATCTACTATTACTATTAGTCACAGACCATTGTTTATGTTACAGAAGTGTTTAAGAAAAAATTTTCAAAATGGGGGTGGGGAAACAGGGAAACTTGATGTATTTAGCTGGGGTATCTCAAATAACCTGTACTACCCAACCCCCAAATCCTTCCCTCTGTTCCCAACCTTCTTTTTAAAGTCAAACTGAAACTTAATTTAATTTTTGCTAAGAAATCAGAGGGGCATGAATTTTTGTTTGTGTGCAGGGGCTGCTGACAATTCAGTAGTTGTTGAAATAACAAGAACAAAAAGTAAAGTCTGGTGGGACTCAGCGCTAACCTTAGCAAGCCTGGCTAACTAGCTTCTAGTTCTGAGTGGGAGCTTTAGCCTAGCTGGCTAGCTTCCACATTCTGAGTGGAATACAAACTTAACAGCACGATGGGTCCTTAAATAAAGGGACAGAAATCTTAAATTGCTAATGGTACATAACCAATGCTATGTGAAAATAATATTGCTGAAAAATGTATTCTTCTATCAATCTTTGTACATTAAGCTATACAAGGCTATGATGTTCTCCAGTCAGTAGCACACCACAAAAGTTGACAGCTTCTAGTAACAACGGCCCTAAAATGTCATTGACAGCTTTAAGCTTTAAGCCCCCCTGGGGCCCCCTGGGGCTTAAAGCTTAAACTTTTCTTCCACAAATAATGAAAAAATATGCACAATGCAGTTGTAGTATCATTATAGTTTTCATTTCCTTACACAAAAAGTGAAGAGAATTAAAATTTCAGTTCGTCTTTAAGTCACCCCATCTTTCACATCGATCTACTTCATTTTCATCCATCCAAGCCTCCTAATTTCTTCTCTCACTTCATCTTTTGTTTCCTTTACTAACAACACCCAAGTGTGAAGGCCTCTTTCCAAATTCTTGCTATCATCACTAAATCTCAAATTCCAGCTCCCATATTCTCGCCCTCCCTGTTTCTCTCCCTCCTTTTCTCGCTACAACGATTCCCCCCTCCCTCTCCCCAATCCAACTTTAACTCTAAAACCCTCCATACTTCCCCCTTCTCTCTATCAACTCTCTTTTCCTTCTTACCTCCCTCCAGACAACTACTCCCCTTAGCCGATCTCTACTCCTTAATCCATCTCCCCCAGCCTACCTTCTTCCCCCTCCAGATACTGACCTCATCCTCAGGTTCCTGAGCCTGGGGGGTGTCGTGGTGGTTGGGGGTTTCACAGTCAGGGCTGTAGTGTTCACAGTAGTCATAGGCTGCCCTGGGGTCTGCCACTATCAGCAGCTGCTGGATGTCACCCTGGAAGATGAGAAGAAAAAGAAAAGCAGCATGTCAGCAGAAGCCATGTCAACAAATTTCACAGGCTATAGAGTCGAGAATTAGGAAGTATTTTTCCCCACTGTAAATTCCCATGTCAAAGTTTTCTTTTATCCTCCCCATCATAAAAACAGGGAGTCAGCTGGATAATTTACAGTACTATAGGTTTATGTTATGGTCATCAGTTTTATTTATTTCAACTTCCGAGAAATCTAGTTTTTCCACTTTGGTTTGGCAAGTGGCTCCAAATACTACAATACAGAGGAGCCAGTCAGAGGCACGAATAAGAGCTGCAGCCAATACAGAACACGTCATCATTGCAATTGGGAACAAAACAAAGCACTATAGTTGTTGAATTCAACCAAAATTGATCGAGAGTCCAAACGTAAATGGATTTACACTTCTGAATACAGTTTAAGGTTTCTACAAAGGGTAATCTTTAGGTTTCACTTGCTGTTTGTGGCACACATTCGTAACAGGATTTTAACTCTGTGATTGGATATGATTACAAATGCTCCTTAGGGGTTGTAGTTAATTACATTTTTATGTACTCAAAGAAACAGGTATTTTCTGACAAAGTTGTTAATCTTTTGTACTGGGGATTCAGCTTGAATTTCATGCCCATCCAAGCCCTGGAAGTGCGCCAACTGCCAATCAGCTAACATTGTATGTGCAGAAAATGAACCTGACTTTTATTTTCTGAGCCCTGACGTTCAAAATAACTCCAGAGACCACTCACATTGTCCATTTCTTTTATCTTTCATGATTACAAATAGAAACCAAATGTTAACGTCCATGAAGTATGCACCTATTCCTCCTCACTTGATTGCCCCAGCTTTGCACCGATGTGGTGATAATAAAATGTGACAATAAAACAACAAGGCAGATGTTACACAGTACCAGAGGCAGTAGTCTCTTGACTATTAATTACATATAACTTTATGGAATAAATCAAGGCTTTAGGGGAGTCTGTAAGCTTTAAAAAAAGAACTATTGTACAAGTCCCCTTACACAGCAGATAAATAACCAAAGTCTGTACTTATCTGAGGCCGTCTGTTTTTCATGAGCTTTTGGAAAAGGAACTGCTATGCCACTAATGTGGAGCACGTTATCTATACCCATCTACCATAGCACCTCAGCTGACCTTTTCCAGAATCCACCTGGAGTAAGTAACAAAGAGGGCAAATAACCCAAGTGCTGTGTAAAGGTAAAAGAAGGCCATGGTAACGGTGGCCGCTAAAGAGGAAGCACAGACATGCAGATTGCGTTAAATTACAGGAGGCAACATCTGTACAAACTTAGACCTCTGGAACACATTAGATATTCACTGTCCCGTGCTCCCATCATACGTGACCGGTAAATCTGAAAAGGGTTACGGAACAACCCATACAACAAGGGTTGAAAATATAACATAATATAATGCATGCACGCTGAGTAATCTTCAGTCCACCTACTGATGTTACCTGTTGTGCCATTAATGCTACAATAAGTTACGTTTGGTTTTCACTCACTCACAGATTCTCCTTCCCATGAGAAAACACACACAATAGATTTTATATACATGGCTCATTCCCCAATATAACCTGTGGGTGGTTCCTTTACCATCCACATGTCTATATGAGGTATCGGGGGTGGAGAATCTCTATAGCTCACAGAATCTTGGAGTAAAATGTAGCTTGGATCTTATTAGGGAAGAAAAGATCCCACCCACATAGGTGTGACAAAAAATATGTGACAAAATAACACACTTTACCAACATTTCACCCTTTGTCTGCAACAGATTTGGAGATGGGACGCTATCCAGAACAACTAATTGGGCAGCAGTGGCCTATAGCAAACATGCGTGACCAAAAGGTTGTCAGTTTGATCCCCAGACTGCAGAATAAATTTGGGTGGGGAGAGTGAAAACAGCTCTTACCCCCTCCCTTGAGCAAGGCATTTAATGCCCAACTGTGGCCAACAGAATAAACTGTGGTTGTACTAGGCTGCTTCCAGGTGTGAATGTGTGTAACTGAGTGTGGAGCAGGGCGTTTCTGCTAAAGAGAATATGTGCTTATTGAACCTACTCTCAGTGAAAAAAAGGGGAAAACACCCTGTTCACATGAGTTCACCCTGCACCTTCTGAACCTCCTGCCACAAGAAAAACTACAATGACAAACAGAAGGACGCAAATTAATGACATCAATGTCATTCAGTCACTTCATACTGTATGTCCTTTTTATAATTTAGCACAAATGGATCCAAAGTCAAAGCCAGAGAGCCAGAGCCAGTCAAACAGAGAAGACAGTTAAAAACATAGACACATTGCATTTGGCAATATCTCTGTCTGCCTCCTCCTCTCTATGTCTTCCTGTGTGCAAATATGTGGTGAAGATCTGCAAGAGAGTCCCAAAACATCATACGGGGCTTGTCAAGAGACCACACACATTTAGCCAGTCAGTGATTCAATCACTCCCATACTTCCCGATGGTCCTCTCCCTCACCGTTCCCCATCTTTTCTTTAACCCTCTGTGTCTCCGTTGTCTGCATCTCGGTGCTTGTGTTGATGTTATTGTCTGGATTGTATTGCACATCTCTCTGGCATCTGTTAAGGTTCCTCCTCAGAATTCCAGAAATGATCTACAGCAATGCCCTGACTCTACTCAGAGCTGGCACAGACACAGTGGGATAAATCATCTGTCTAGGCTACACTACAATCGATCTATTAATGGGTCTGTGTACAGTGTGCATGTGTGTGTAAAATACAATGCGCCACGACACATGTTAGCCTTCATCTTACACTGTAACGACAACCATTCAACGGAGAAAAGTACATAAAAGGACAAACAAATGGATGGACTGACTGATCAAAGACAAGACAAGCGACTTGAATTCCTTCCATCTACATTTCACCCACAAGCAAACCATTTTCAGAATGTGGCTGTATTTTGTATTGGAAATAAACACACCACTGGTTTTTCCTCAAGCATACACGTTTCACATCTGATATTAAGCTAAGAAATGTAAAACAATGGACAGACACCACTGGATGGCCCCTGGGCTAGGTGACCCTGGCATCTGCTGGGAAGAGTATCCCTCCCAACGTGCGGCCCACACCCACAAGAAAAATAACTGGCAGATTGGTGATCAAGCAATAGTGGGCGGTATTACAAGCCTTCAGCAGACCATGAAATCTGTCCATGGCATTGTATTGTTAAGTAGGATGTCAAATATGAGCTTGTGAATGCCACTCAGAAGGACAGAGTTACAGTAGGATTATGATCAAGCGAATAGTGGACATCTGATTATAAGCGTGCGTTATGTCACCCATGAGCAAGAGAGCACATGACTGACCTCAAAAATGAAAACACAACTTTGATTAGATGCAGATAGCCAACTGCTGGCGCCAGATCCGAAATGACAGGAGGCACGGGGGTTTTCCCATCCTGCATTTATTGCACAAATTTGGAGGCATAAACAAAAATGCAGTTTGTGTTTGACTCTACAAAATTAAGACCATACTTGATTTAGAAACTTAATCAACATTAGAGTGTCAATTTCTGAAGAGATACCAGACTCAATTTGGCTTTTTTTTCATGGCCTAAAGATATTTTGCCTTGCATCAAACCTTAAAGGCAGACCTTCTTCTCAAACTTCACTCAAATCGTGCCTCTTTTGCTAGGGTTGGCAAATCCTAAAACACCCATGCTCCTACTTTAACCATGTTCCTTATTATAGGCAGTACAAATCGAGTCATGAGTGTTGTATGTCAGACTTTTAAAACTTCAATGGTTTTTCTCTTGGTTGTGGCCAAGTGAAAGCCATTGACAATTCAAGTCAATCGCAAAAAATAAATGAATGCCAAACATGTTCTGGTTTCAGCTTCTCAAATATGAGGATTTGCTGCTTTTCTCTGTTTTACATCATTGTAAATTGAATATCTTTGGGTTTTGGACTGTTGATTGGACATAACAAGACATCTGAAGATGTCATATGGGGTTTGGGAAATTATACAAGGCATTTTTAACAATTTTTTGACATTTTTTAGACGAAACAATGAACTGAGAAGAGAATTGGCAGATTAATCCATAACAAAAATAATCTCACTTTGCAGCCCTACTCTACACTATATACAAATGATATGTAGTTTCCACTAATTCCTACAGAACAACATGTAGGTGGTTGAAAGGTTATTGTCTGTAGCCAGGTGCAGCAAGTCAGTTTGCCTGCAGGAACAGCTGGGGAATATAAATGTACCTGGAGAACACATTTGGAAATATGCCCAAAGCATCTGCAGTCTGACCCAGTAAAACACAAATGCATACATGCAGAAGCTGGAGGAGAAAGGGTGTCATAATCACAAATTATATGTTATATTATATTTTTTACAGACTTATTTAAGAGACAGCATCCTTACATGACACCAGGATTTTATCTGGGCTTAAAGGGTAACTGCTCTGAACAGGGAATGAAAGGACAGTCCTTACTACTGCAGCTTTGAGACGTCTGAGGCGTAAGATGACAGTACAGGTGTATAATGACATCTTGTTTTTCTAAAATAATCCACAGACCTTGCTGTAAAAAACATTCACTGGAACAACTTTCTATCAAAGAAACAGTTCAAGCAAAACCTTTAATGGTGTCAGTGTGACCTGCCTGTGCCACTGAACCTCCAGGGGCATCATCAGCCAGTTGTGGCCATGCAGACTACAGCTGCTCAAATCAACAGTCTCTTGCAGATGCTTTTAAAATGCATATTGTGCAAACTTGCAGTATCATTTGTAGCCATAACTACTGTATTTTCTTCATTTTATCTCTTGCGCCCACCTCTGCAAAAACTTGACATACTTATCATCTAAAACGCCGGCTTTTCCAAACTCTGGGAGGGGGTCACATCTTCAAAGAACAAAAAGAGAGATGGAATTTCAAAACTGTACAAGGACAACAATTAACCAAGAAGCAGAGAAGAGGAAAAATGTATAATCCTCTCCAGATTTCTCCCACTGTTTTATCAAATGCAGCCTTTGTGGTCAGCGCAGGGATAAAGTTTCTTTTCAAGCACTGGGGGCATACAAATGTCTTGCACCCTTCAGATATTAAAACATTTTGCCTGCCAGTAGCTCACAAAACTGTTGAACTGTTTGAACCATCTGCTTACTTGTCTGCACGCCTTTTCTTCACTTCTCTCTCTTTCTATTTTCCTCGCTCTGCTCTTTTCCATTAGCAAAAGTTTTTAAGAAGCACCTTGGGTTCATTACTTCCTGGCTGTGCTGGGACCAGTTAGCGAGGGTTGCAGCACAAGGGACAAGGAGGTCACATACAGATACAATTTGACAAAAGTTGACAGTGTACTATCATGTGCTAGGGCTAGATTATAAAAGTTAAAGAACAAAGATATAACGACCTTCTCAGTCACAGTAACACTCTTACAAATATGAATTAATTACTATATTCCTATTACACAACCCTAACCAAAACATTTTTTGATGGGTACTGGAGGGTGAAAAGTGACTGAGGCAGATGAGAAACAGTCAGACCGTTTCTCTTCCTGCCAACTCAACCATAAACACTGATTCACTTTAAGTCTTAGAGCACATCAGAGCCTTGTTAGATTCCTCTGCCAAAGACTGTCCTGCTTGAGGGACATCGTTTTGGAACAATCTACTATGCAGTAATGACAGACACATAAACAAACTATCTTCAACTCTCTCTCCCCCTATCCTCCTCACAGACACACACATTTTTATGCATGCATGCACGTATGTAACAACACACATGCTGACATACTGCACAAACAAAGAATCCCACCCTATCCTTTAAAGTCTGAAGAAAGGATTTGCATAAAAATGAGAGATGATTCAAATATCTTGTGGCTTTATTCAAAAAAGAAAAAGCAGAAAAAAGGGGGAAAAAAAGGCATTTGGAGGCCCGGTCAGTGAGCATATCTTTTAAACAGCTGTGCAATCTGAGCCAAGACTAAGCACACACTGATCATATTTTCCCCTAGCCTTCACTCTTCCCTGTGCTTCCAGCTTTGACACCTGCTTATGCAATCTACCGCAGTAATGTAGCCATGTGCTCACAGCTCAAAGCAGTTTTAGTGAGAAAGCTCATGGCCAACCTCAGTGATTAAACTGCGGAAAGGCTCCAAAGTTGTGAAGCTCAGGCTAGGTATGCTAAACAGCCACAATTTCTTAATCTGTTAGGTCTTAGGTATTTTCTCGTAGCTGTAAATCTAAAATTCTTCAGATAACCCAATGGAAAACAAGCTACAGTAAATGTTTAATGCCTCTTGTTGGACCCATTTACCAAGTAAAGTTTAGGCATGGGAGATGGGTATGTTTATGCATAAAGCAGATAACTGTAATGCTTAGGTTAGGGTTAGAGATGATCAGCATTAGGTAAAGGTTATTTTATTTCCTGGCTGTTAATAGTTATAGCACGTAAGTTCCCCTAAAACTACAACCTGTCATTTTTACATTTCTGTTTATGTATGGATTAAACAAACAAGATGCAACACGTTAATTAGTGAGCTTTAGAGGTGTTAGCGAATGCATTTTTTAACTTTGGGAAGAGCCAGGCTAGCTCTTTACCCGTGCTAACCCTGCAGTTTTTATGCTAAGCTAGGCTAATTGGTGCCTGCTCCATACTGTACATACGCACAAACATGAGAGGGGTGTGAATCTTCTCACCTAACTCTCGGCAAGAAAGCGAAAAAGTGTATTTCCCAAATTGTTGAACTATTCTTTTACAGTAATCTGGCTAGTAGTTGGAGGAACTGGACTCAGTAATCTGACTGCAGAGATGTTTCAGATTTCCACATTGTGTTTATCTGCAGTAGATAATGCAGCCAGCAGTGTTCAAAGTTTCCATAGCCTCCAAGGTATACTGATTATAGTATGTAGAATGTATGCCAAAGTATAATCCCATAAGCAACAAATCAGAACTAAACACATGGCTTACATCTACTTTACAAATGTTTTTATCTATAGGAATATATAGTAATAATTAGCGAAGACCTTTGTGACCAGTAAGAATTTTTGCCATTAGCAATGCAGTGTGCCTACAAGTAGTCAGTTTGCAATCAACAAATCTAGGGCTATTAAACTTGAAGTGGAAATAATTATGGCTGCATTTCTAGCTAGGCAACTATAGCATTGCTATTGTGTGATACACTGATTAAAACCACCTTGCAACGTGTAAAAAGCCTCAACCCTTGGAACAAAAAGGAATCATTTTCTCTTCTCCAGGTTTTTAAACAGAGAACAAAACAAATGACTCTGTAATTCAACACCATTTAGCGTAATATATCTTCAAACAAAGAGCACTCACAAAAGCCAAATGGCTGGTCATAAAGCAGCATTAAAAATAGAAAAAAGGCTTGGTGAAAGTGCTAGGCTACTTTTATCCTCTCCACTCAACTCTTAATTACCTTAATTACACTCCCAACTCTAATCACTGTGGCTTTCACTCTTATGTGCCTTACTGTTGGTGATTATAAAACTAATTTACTGTGGTTGTGCTCATTGTACTTTAGCAATAATAAATGTCAAATGTACAAAAATATTATATTATATATAAATTGTATTGTCTCTTCTTATCATGACGTAAACACGTTTAACCTCTATATCTAGCAATGTGATCTGCTTGTGAAAAACCATTGAAGAAGATTGGGATCCCATTTTCAAGTGGCTCCTCTATGGAAAGTCATCTCTGACCTGAAGGCAAACATTTTGCAGGCTGTTCTACTTAGCAAGCATTGCTCATGCAGACATCAAAGAGAGGCCATTGTCTTTGGAGCTAGCATTCAGCTCAAATTTTCCACTCAGCTCACAGCTACCTGTGCTAAATTTGGTAGCTAGGATCTCTGTTTCATAATCGCCACATCAGTAACCATACTCTGATCTGTGAATTCTGATTCTGAGCTCCGATAGTCACAGTTATTGAGGGAATCTTCTCAGAAATAGTGGCAAAATTCATGCATCTCAAATAGCACACTGTCAAATATGAACAACTGAAGCCTATTAGACCTCAGTCTTTCTTTTATTAAGTGAACTATTCAAACAAATCCAACCAGTGTTGACAGAAAAAAAGCACTTTGAACAACACACTATGCAAGTAGCCTTTCCACAGACATTGCTCATGGCTCTTGCCAAGTACACAAAGCCAATATTGTTGTTCTGGCCAATAAAATTCACCATTTACTGTATGCACAAGTTAATGAAAGACAAATAAAACGTCTGGCCTTAAAGCATTTGGACTTAAAGTATTAGACGCTAAAATTGTCCCTTTTCACAATGGTAAATGAGATTCATTGAGAGTAAGATTCCTAATATGCTTCCAATTACATCCATATTTAACCAGAATGGAGAAATTGTTGGCATCTAGGTAAGCTTTCCAAACTCCCTTAAAACATAATTACATCAATCTAAAAACACACTCCTTTGTAGATGATGGAGACATCCTGAAGCAGACTCGTACCACAGATTTTAGTGTCAGAGGTGAATCCTTCGAAGAATAGCTAATCCAGGTTAGCTGTTTCCCCCAGCTTCCAGTCTTTATGCTAACCCAAGATAATCGCCTCCTGGCTCTAGCTTAATACTGATGAGAGTGGCATCCATTTTCTCATCTAACTTGCGACAAAAAAGCTAATCAGCGCATTTCCAAAAATGTCAAACCATTATTTTAAACCAATTCAGACCACAGTCATCACAAGGCAGCTAGGATAATCCAGCTGAATAGGGATTCAATATGGCCGCCTTACCTCAAAGACTTCCTCATCCAGGATTCTGGTGCCAAAGACAGTAATGCCTTCTGTGTTGATGACGGCCTGGTCACTTCTGCCGAGCGGCCTGGTCACCTTCTTCTTACAGTCCACAATGATGGTGACGCTCTTCTTTTCCACGCTGATAGCTACACGATGCCATCTGTGCAGCAAGGGAGCAAAGTAGGAGGTCATAAATACAACCAGAATGCTCTGGCACTTTCTATCCTTTCAAGAAAATTGCCACAGTCTATGATTAAAGGAATAGTTTGACCTATTGGGAAATAGTCTTATTTGCTTTCTTGCCGAGCATTAGGTGAGATGATCAATACCACTTTCATATTTGTACACTAAATATAAAGCTACAGCCAATGGCTGATTGGCGCAGCTTAGCCTTACGTTAAGACTGAAAGCAGGTTAAAACAGCTAGCCTGGCTAGCCATTTCCCTCTGTATCCAGACTTTATGATAAGCTAATCGTCTGTCAGCTGTAGCTTCATATAATTATCCTACAGACATATGAGTGGTCTCGACTTTCCCATCTAACTCTTGGCACAAAAGGAAGTGTACGCATAACAAGTGTAGTCGGACTATTTCTTTGAATGTCTACAGGTTCCATACCTTTATATGTGGCAAAATATATTTCAATTTGGTGATACAGTATGTCAGAGAAAATCACCAATGAATTTAAAAATCATATCAATATTTGATAAATCACTGGTTTGGCATGGTTCATAAATACAGAGGCAGCTTTGTTAGTATACTTTTGGAAGGGGTACATTTTAACTGTGTCAAAATGTATCAACTAAACACTACTACAAGCTACATAGCAAAAATGTAATGATTGTACTGTATATTATACTGTGTATATTATATTATATTATATTATACTGGATTTTTCTTGATATAATTCGTTACAGACAAACAACCACGCATGGAATCATTTCAAGGCATATCTGTTAGCATATGTGAAAATTATAGACGGCAGCTTTTAACAATGATTTGTATTGCTGTCATTGGACAGCTATGCGATTTCTGAAAATCCTGCCCATTACTGCATATCACTATGCATACAGCTGCTGTAAATAACCTGAAAAAGAAAAGACTGTCATCAAATTGCTGGCAGCAATTTATTTGCCATTATGTCTGACTTGTTCCATATGGTATTAATGACTGAACAAACATAAGATGATAATAAATCTTCAGAGCTGTGTGTCAGTTTAGGCTTGAAGAGTTAAGTACGTTCTGGGTGCTTGAGAAAATAAGTTAAGCAGATTGGTTTTGTTTAGCATAAAATATAACCTATAAATCTAAGAGCTCAAGATGAGCCTCAAAATGAGCTGCTTTGCTTTTTAGCCAATCACACAAGCTTCAAACTTGGGAATTAAATTCAACACTGAAAATGAGACACAGAAAAGCAACGATCCAGAGGACACAAAAATCCACCAACATCTGACTTCCAATGTGGTCAAGCCCTCTTGAGAAGCAGTCAGTCACTTACTTGCCGTCAGCAAGGTTGATGGAACGGAACAGGGGGTACTCCTCCGGGGCAGGCTTGCCATGCTGGTCCTCATACAGGAAGACGGGGGCACGGCCCACCTCCACGCCGAGCTGCTGGATGCCTTGCTGGTTGTACACGGACAGCAGGAAGGACTGTTTGCCAGCCTTGGGCTTGATGGTAAACAGGATGGAGAAATCTTCTGGGAAAACTCCCCCTGAAGGTGGAACATGCAGCAGACATGTAGGTTGGTATGTTGGTGAAGACCAACGGATATGTAGTTACAAAATCTGGGTAAATGCACATTTTTGTCAGAGCTCTGCTCCAGATTCATACAATTACACACATGGGAACTGCCCAGTAGAACCACAGTATTCTAATTAAATTTAATTAAATAACTCTTGTGGGGATGTTGGATCAAGAGTGCTTTTGTTCATTTCTGAGGATGTTGCAGAGAAGGTTTATTGCCTGCCTTCCTTCTTTCAGTTAACGGAATAGTTTAACATTTTGGGAAAAATGCTTTCTTTATCCTTGCTGAAAGTTAGATGAGAAGATTGATACCTGTGAAGTGAATGAGAGTGGTATCGACCTTTTTATCAAACCCTCCCAAAATGTCGAACTATTCCTTGAAGTTAAACATCACTATTCCTTTCTATGAAGACTCCATTTCACCTTATGCCCTGTCCTCTACATTACAAGGGCAATTGTATTGTAATGACTAAATTGAATAATAGCAAGTTTATTAGCTGTCTGACTTTCTCTCCTCACATTAAACCACAGTGTCTAGACAACTGGACCTGGAGCAATGTTTATTAAGGAAGCTGAAAGAGACCTTGGCATCCCCTAAAAGGACTCAATAGTGGTGATGTAGCCACATTAATTTTACAAGGGCTGTAAATACTCAAACAAATGTCATATTTTTAAACCATAATAGCTCGGTTCAATGACAAAATAACTAATCCGGATCAAATAAAAGTCCAGTTATTCTGACTGAGGACATTTTGACACTTGGCTTCCATGGCACCTCCAACGCCTCCCCACTCAAGCTTAATTATATACTTCAAATTTCCGTTACTGAAAGTGTAAGGTGTGCTGGCAGTTTAAGCCAAAAATCACAGAAATGTCATTCTAATACATCACACTATTTTGAACTGTTTTTATATTCTTTGAAATTAAGCCAAAAAAACCCAAAAAACACATAGTGCACAAACTGAGACGATTTATTTAACAGAACTCAGTTCCTAATACATTTCTTTACTCTTTCTTGCCAAGTTAGTTTCGAGTAAGTAAGCAACTGGGGGCTCTTTCTACACTTTGCCCCAGTAATAAAGAATTAACAGGCTTGAACATCATTGTCATATATTATAATGCATTGTATTTGTGATTACAGAATGTCTCATATTTCAGCTGGCAAGACTGGAAATTGACAAATAGCAAATTTACGTCTGTCAACAGCTCATTGGTTTTCGACAACCATCAGTAATGACATAGGTCTTGTTCTCTACAGTTCATTATTCAATCTTCGAATTAGCTGATCAGTAGCAATGACTGTAAGAAAATAGCAAAGCAAATGGTTGCACAGTCAAACTGCTTTTTTGTTCCTCTGAGTGGACGCCTTCCTAATAAAATAAATAAGGCTTTATTTCTCACAAACAGCCGGGCAGCACACTTTGAGTCAGGCAACGCGCATTCAGTATGAAAACCCTCCTAGATTTCTCTACATCAGCCAAATACAGCATTCTCGAGTCTGCCAGCAATCAAACTTGAGGACAGATACTTTATTGACAAGATCAGGCCACAAAACATCAAAAGAAATATTCCTCTCATTGATTTGCTGTAATAAATTGTGGGTTTCCAAAAATGTCAAATAACAAAAATCTGGTGTTGCTCTTCTTACTTGAGTCATATGTTTACATAACATTTCATACACCATGTGCTGAGTGACTCTCATCCCCTATGGGCTCTTGGGGCCTACTAAAACACCAGCGCATTTATGAGCATCTTCTAGAAAACAATTGCTGAAAGTCTGCACTGCATTTTAGAAAACAGGTGTTTGTAGTGAAGTGTTTAATTACAGTTACTTAATGTCACTTTTTTCATTGTAAAATATCTTAAAGATGTTTCTATTTTTCCATTAAGTGGTCCAAGACAGTAAATAAAAGCATCAGTTTCAATTATTTGTTTGAGTAGGCATAAATCTGCGGCAGTATCTGCTAGCAGGCTGTCGACTTAGTTGTGTTTAAAGGCTAGATAGCTCGTTTTGCAATGACATTGTGTAAGTGTTCCTCTGTAAAAGCGGATTTTGCAAGGTTTTATGCAAAAACATACCCATCACATCCTCCATCTCTGAGATCCTTTAATTTCATGAGATGTCAGATAAAAGTGTATATTCAAAGTTCTCCACAGAGGCAATAAAATAGAATGCAAACTATCTCCTGAACATCAGTGGGCAAGTGACCCTCAAGAAAATGCTGCACTCACTAACATTACAACTTTAGCCTCTTTTCATATCTTTGGTGTTTTTGTGAGATCCACTTTCTACTGTCCGGAGAAACTGATGGGCAAAGTTATAATCTGTGGGAGGTAAGGAGTGAGGTTACCTGGGAAGAGTTGTTTGGTTGGAGCGCTGATCTGAGCCTGTTTTCCCACTCGGTAAGCTATGTCGGGTTTGGATCCTCTCCGGGCTGTGCAGAAGCCTGTTGTTTTCCGTACTCCTTCAGGAGAGCTCTGAAAGTCTAGAACCTTCAGTACATCTACAGGTTCAGCTGTGGAGGCAGAACAAAGAATTGATTACATTACCCAATGATATTTGGGCAGCAAAATTTCATAACATTTGCATAGCAATAAGCTATTTGGGGAATGCATTTGTCCAAAGCTCCTAAGTGATGAGTCAGCCGTGAGCTTTGTTCCCACCTGAAAAAATGCTTAGTTTTTTGTAAGTAATGTTACTTTCAAAAGGTATATGTGAAAATACAGCTCAAAGTGTAGATTGTTTAAAAAGTGTTCTGTGATGCTGTATTCATGTGCAGTTGTAAAGATCATAAATCTGCTTGTAGATGTTGCAGTAAATTCTCAGTCTGCTGAAAACACTGCTGAGTGCGTCATTGACGCAGAAAATTGACTGCAAGGCTTACTTAATTAATTAAATAAAAATAATAAATACATACAACTTTCAAATATAAATAAATGTAACGATTTAGATGATGTATGAGATTATAGAAGAAATGCTTTTATTTTAATGTATTATTAGTGTACATGTTGTAAAAGCTGCATGGTATTTTACAGTACGCAGTAAGCATATTTCAACAGTTAACAGAGTCTCTAACAGGACCTGGCATTTTGATGATAAGTCAACATTTACACCCATTACACCCCTTGCCTGTGCAGGGACTGTTGGCCAAATCTGTCAGTTCAAGCAGTTGTTCGTTTATGAGCTACGTTGGCAGAGGAGCAGTAAAAATGTTAGGAGCCATTCAGCAGACATAATTGGCCCCCTCCTCACCTCCACTGTTACCCCCACAGCATCTACGGGATGATAAAACTTATTGCTGCTGATCACTGGGTCTTTGGAATTAGGAGAGTGCAGAGGGGGGCAGCTTTACAAGCTTCTTAACACTACTAGACTCTTTTCTATGAATGGACCTGGAACTCAGGAGTGAAACTACTGTGCCATGTAGTCATAACTAGTTTCTCATTTCTTCTCTCACCTGCAATTGTCCACCTATCTTCATTCCTGAGACTCTGTGTCTTTCTCTGTCCCATTCTCTAAATGTTTTTCTCTTAAACCCCTATTTATCCCATTCCCCGAGGCACATCATCAGTTAGTGTGATTATAGGGAATTTAAGAAGCCTAGGGTATGTTTTAAGGCTAGGGTATACACAGGAGTGTTGATGTACAGCAGTGTTATTGGTGATTTAACGCATGTCTGTCTGAGGCTGCATTTGCTTAAAACTATACAGTAAGAGGAGGCTATTAATTCAAGGTCATTATGGTTGCGGTAATTGATAAAATAGTAGCTGTAACTGTACTTACAGAATTGTTGTTGAGAAAAGTGTAGGTTTGAAGAAATGATTTCATTCTGGCTTATATTCTGTGACTGTGACAGTGTCTTACAGTAGGTTATTACTTGTCTGTACTTGGCAATGTCAACTTAATTAATCTATTTATTACAAAATACATTCTTTATTGCGACATTTCTATTGGTCTAAATGAAAACTGTGGATGTGATGTGTTTATTTATAGGTTGACCAAGACGAACTTTTTGAGGTCGATATCAATATTTGGGAGTTAGAAATTGTTTTTAAATTTGTTAAGGATATATATCAGCCCAAATTTATTTTTTTTAAACATAAAAACAAAGTACTTTCTCTGTTTTTTGTGATGTGACCAATATGCATACTTTGCAGGACATTTTACAGCTGAAAAATCTACTTGTCAATGCTCTCTGGTGGACAAACTATATAAGGCAGGCACTCTTTCTAAATTACCTCAAACCTAGTTTGGCATTTCTGTACTTTTACTTATCGGCCAACATATATAATATCTGCAACACGCTAATATCGGCCGATATATCGGCATGGCCAATTTATCGGCCTAGCTCTAGCGTTTATAGGCAGTTTTTATCCTATTTCAAACCCAGATCTTTAAAGTGGGTCTATGTAACTTTTGCTGAAAACCAGCCACTCTGGTCAAAAGTCACAATTAAAGGATAATGGAAAATGCTAAAATGTAGTGTAACAGTAATATCAGTAGAGAATACATGTGAAGACAAAAAACTGACTCAGTACGGTAAGTTACACGGCAGTGCCTATTTAAAGTTTGCTAACATTAGCTAACATTTGCCATCATAAGCTACTGGTCACACCAGATCAGGTAAGGCTGCAGCAGCAAAACCGCAGAGTTATTGAAATGAGGAAGGGTGCATTTTATTGCTTATGAATTTACCTTTTCGTTTGTGAGAGAAAAAATTTGTTATTTCTCCTTTCAAATATATATATCTTTAAATAAGCAGTCATTAATAAAACTATGATTTATTACTTTTTATCCATGTTGGTGAGGGGTCTCTAAATTAAAGTTGGTATTTTAATTGCTAATAATGTGCTGGCATTTACTCAAAAAAAAAAAACATTACATACCAATACTGCAGTATGTATTGTCTTGATGAAAAATTTGATCTACAACTAAGAAGGGAATATTAAAAGGTAACAGAGGTTCAATGCATAAAATAAAATGAATAACAGTTAAATTTCCACTCCAAACCAAACTCAGTGCAACCCAAGTATTATAAATGCTACTTGTTTTACTGTTACAAAAACCACAGCAGCAAAAAACATCACAGCCATGTCCAGACATCAGTGAGTCACGAAGCAGGATGTGTCCTCTTCAAAGGACCAGCAATGATAAACAATGTCTGAATAGTCAGCTGGGAAGATAAAGTCTTTAAGGAATGGCAGATAACAAGCTTAACGTGAAATCTCCCTTCCTCAAAAAAAACTGAGATCCATGTGTTTGATACCAGCTTCAAAACATTGTGGGAAAATTACTTTAAGGCATCAGACAGACGGCTTTCTTGAAATTCACATTGCAGGAAATCTCCTCGACCCCCTTATAATACTCCATAAAACTGTGCAAACCAGCAACAGTGTTTGGTCAAGAGACACAGAAGAAATAGAAAAAAATAGCATGCACTGGTGGTGAAATTATTATTTAAAGGAATATAATGTAAAGGAACAGAGTGTTATAGCCCTTTTTTACGCCATTAATTGAAATAACGTTCTTTCTTTTCATGCAAAATGTGTTAGTCTGTTCTTTCGCCATTACTTTTCTGTAGTGTCTCTTTGCTAAACATTTTAACACAAACCTATAGTGAAAGCAAAAGGAATTTTATTATAAAAATATTTTCCTGTTTACATTTTCTGTTTTTGTAAGTCATGTGGCATGTGAAGCCAGGAAGTGCTGATTGTCTGATGGGTGGAGCTATGAGTCCACATGCTGAACCCATTATGGCACTGGCACCACTCCCTATGCCCCCTTACTAAAACATACATGAGACTAAACTGAGAAGGCCCCATCCCTGTAGCTACTTCTCCTGTGACCAGAAAAATAACAGCTTGAGAGGTAAATCAAACTCTCTTGATTTCGAGCACATGCTTAAGGATCATGTCTCGAGTTTTTAGCTCATTTGAAGTTGAGCAGATCTGGTATTTAAGTGATGGAAAGGACTGGAGTCATTTATGCTGATATGGGTCCAGATCATCTGATGCCACAGTTCATGAATTTAAATTGTTAAGAGCGTAAGCATCAAGCAAGCTGCGCTGCTGGGAAATCAAGCAAATCAGAATGTCGTTTCTTTTGATTTCTATTAAATTCAGTCCCACTGTGAGTTTTATCAACCGAGAGAGAGATGGGGTAAAAACGGTCTTATGGCTGACACTGCACACAGAGCAGTTTAATAGACACAGAGTTTGTCGTGTCCTGAAGACTACCAGACTGACTTCTGACTCGAACACAGACAGAATAAAAAACGAAATGTGAGTATGTACCAAACGCCAAGTTTTAAACCTCACACCAAATACCTCATAAAAAAGAAAATCGTCTGTGGCTCTTCTGAATATTGTCCCAAGTACAGAGCTACTGGTTCTTGAAAAAAAAAAAAAAAAAGCCTGGACTAAAGGTCTCTTTGTGAGTTTCAGAATGCCTTTCTGCATTACTGCATACCTCAAGGCCTCATATATTCCAGATGTGCTGAATTGGCCAGGAACCCCCAACACCCGCCCACCCACACCCCCAACTCTTCAGCCCCTCTCCTTCCACAACCATCGCTTCACAGAAGCCCTGAACAGGCAATATCCCAAAACCATTAAAGACCCCAAATGAAAAGGCATAGCTTTTTAAAAGCTTTTCAGCCTGGTAGGAGTTTGAGCCAGCATACTATACCCTCAACACATCCTGAAAAGAAAAAAAAAAAAAGACTCCCATCCTTCCACCTTTAAAAGGGGATAAACCATATTTTAATGACAAGGACAGAAACCACAAGAGAGAGAAGACAGTTCTCTCGTGCTAAAGGTACCAAAGCAGTTTCAGACCAGACACAGTCTTGTCTGAGGGGTAATTTGTCAGTCTCTCTGATTTTTAATGACACATCTTCCTGACTGCTGTCGTGGACTTGTGATAAACTATCTGCCATGTTAACAAGCTACTTCCATGACAAAGGAGTGTGATTTCCCCTGAGGCAGTGAAGCATGTAGTGACACGCGAAACCTCTGTTAAAATCATCAAGCAATTCCACCAGCAGACCCTCACACATTAAAATACAATTTTTCAGCTGTGTAGGCAAACTTTTCCAGCACTCTCCATCTCATAACTCATCAGAGCCATACAGTTTGATGTTTAAGTTTAGACTTGTGATTAACTTTTAAATCTGTGACATTCTGACTTAATGTCTCTGTGGCCCTGCGGTCGTGCAGCAGCATCTTTTTTGTGTCACTGCCATCTACTGAGAGTTGGCAGCATAGGCAGCAATTAAAGTACATTGGAAAGCCTGTAAATGTTTGCTAGCACATCATGCAATTATGGTTAGTTTAAATATCACTCAGAGTGAAGAAAGATGGGCAATGAGCATGCCACTGTGGTAGTTGCTTTCATGATTTATTCATTTTTGGGGAGCTGTCTGCAATTTGCCCTCTGCTGAATGATTGCTTTATGTACTGTATCATAGGACTTGTACAGTAAAAACAATGAATGATGGTGATGGTTCAAAATGGGGTGGGACTTAAGACGGGAAATGTCTAGACAGGATCCAAGCCTCTGATTAACATTTTAATTAAGCCATATCAAATCTACACTTTTTTTAAAACGTTATTTCTGTCAGTATTATGGGTCTGATACAAGAAGGCAAGTCTTTGAAAGACTGCATAATAACCGATCTGATGTCAAAACCGCAAATATTAAAAAGCAACATGCATCCATATAGACACTCAAGTTTGACACACACAAATGTATCCTGGCTAAAGCCACAGTACAGTGTGGATGTCTCTATGACTTCGCAGACAAAGGAAATATAAAAGAAGTAGTTAATGTGACCCACATATGTGTTTTTAAAGCAAAGAAAATACTCCAGATTTTTTTCTTTTTTCCATCAACGCCCCTTCTCGGAGCCCAGATAATGTGGAAAGATGGTGATCCTTCAGGCCAGAATATGAATTTCACTCCCAGAATTCCACAGTGTTGTGCCCAGTGTATTATATAAACTTTCAGAATATTTATCACAAAACCCATATATTAATAATATAAAACTACACTGTGCTACAGTAGCTATGTTGACAGCTGTCAGATTGTGATATCAATACAGCTGACAGCTTATCAGACAAAGTAAGAAACTACTTTTTATGCCAATTTTATGTTTTTTGTGAATCTGAATTAACTATTTGGCTCTAAATTCACTGATATTTTGGAAAAACCTAATGAACTATATGTACTAGTTATTTCACCAAACGTCGTGCGTAAAGGTTATGCGTAAAACCTTAAGTGGTACAGGCAACTGGTGAAGTGGAACAAAAATAAACAAAGAATGTTTTTCTGTGATAACATTAGGTTCCATAATATAGCAGAGGGTAAAAAAACAGTATAATCATTGCTAATAAGCGCCATCATTGCTCACTGGTCATTTTTAGGCACACTTTTTATGCGGACCACCAGAGTATTTGTGTCAAGAAGAAATCAACACTGTCAGCGTCTCCTCTCTCCTCGCTGACCACACCTGGATGGCAGACTTAACCTACTTAGATACTCAGAGGAAACTGTGAGAGAGTAGCATCTCCGTCGGTTTGCGCCAAGAATATTTGATATTACAATCAATCCAACATGAATTTGGACACATTCAAACTATGTACGTAGCCTTTATCGTTAAGGTTTATGGTAGCCTAAGTTTCAAGGTAACCACTTCAAGGTCATCAACAAGGTTTAGAGTGGTGATCTCTGTAAAAGTTACTGGAAACTTGGATGCAGGTGCATTCATATGATATGGGCTCAATTCGGTGTCACACGACAATAAACTTTAAAAACATCGACCTTCAGTCATCATCATAAGATAACCTAAATTGGTTCGAATATATAAAAAACCCCACACACAAATGTATCATCTGTTCTGTTGGATAAGGGGGACAGGTCTACTGAGCAATTGAACATGTTGGTAAACTGAGCTATGGCGATTGGCAATCTACTAAATGAAAGTTGATGTCCGGCCGCTGGCTACTACCATCTATGGGCTGGCCGCCAGCCTATAGGACGCTCTCAAGCTGTCCGGGATGCCCTGGAGTTGGCACAGTGACTGTGACATGCAGCTTCTTACCTGCTCTGACATTGGCAGCTTGTAGAATTAAAATTAATGTGACCACAGCGATTAGCGTTGAATCCCATAGCCACCTTTTCGTTTTCCACCTGGTGGTCCACCTTTGCATCTCCATGGTGAGCGCCCGCAGCTGTACAGAAAACGGGCGACTTTTAATAAAATTCGATCCCTTCCACAATCCACAAAAATGTGCTTATACTAAAGCGCCATGTGTGAAAGTATAAGGATGCCTCTCTCAGTCAGTCTGGGCCCTTCAGATCTGCTCCCCCTTAAGCCCAGCACTCTGACTGATGGTAAAGGGCTTTCATGAAAAAGCGCAAACCACTCTGTTCCCTGAGAGTTGCGCACCGTTAGGAGGCTGGACAAACGCCGTAACACTGAACCTGAACCGGCTGTAAGATACTGACACTGGAAAATCCTCCGTTCATCAAATCACCAGCCGGGAAAGTTGTCTCGGGACCCGCCCCCTGTGCTTTGGAAGAGGTCTGAACCGTATCAAGCGGAGCATCACTGCATCCCAGTGCAACCAAAATTCAGGACTCAGTGCAGTATCCTAGACAGATACTAATCCGACTATCCTAAAAGCACCAACACGTTTCTTTTAATTAATGACAAAGATTTACAGGAAAGTAACACAACAAATAAAAGGACATTGCACCACTTTCCCCATAAAGAAATAAGCTTAAGAATGGGCATGAAGCAGGAGGTGAGGTACTAAACTAAATGTAACACACTAAATGCAAATTAAGAGGTGGGGTGGAGCTGTTATTTCAGACGTTTCCTGAAAGCCTAAGAATGTGAAAAGAGCCTGAATAGTATCTACATGGGCCAACGGCTAATATAAAAGCCTCAATGGCCAAAATGAAATGTTTTCCAGATTCTAGGAGTTTCCTCAAGGAACCCTTCGATTTCTTTGGACAGCAGGGCTCCTGAGGCCTGAAAATAATTAATGGTTAAAGATGACTGGAACAAATAATGGAAGCACAGGTGGTAGCTATAGAGTGCTCCCCTTGATTTGGTTTTCAGTGTGTACTGATGAAAGATGGATTTAACAGTGTGATGGTAGCCATCCTCACACAAACACAAACCACATTTTGGAAAATGTGTGTTTATGTGTTTTATCACAAGGAATAAATTAGAACCATAGGCTTAGCAGATATTTAGTATGTTCAGTAAAGATTTAGTACAGCACTGTGCAGGTGTGGCTCATTAAAAATTAATAATTTGGAAGTATAATGGGGATTAAGTATAAACGATACAGATTTCTTTTCAAAATAAGGTCAAATGCTGTTGTGCGTGTGTGGCTTTGATTAGTTGTTTTAGACTCCAGGGTGTGCAGGACTAGTGGTCTCATTTATTAGCCATGCATTTTTAAAACATTTATTTACCCAGGGAAATTTGCTGAGCATTTGTATATTTAAACACATTCACATCTGGCTTCAAACTCTGTAAAACCACATTTTTCTACTGTTGGCCACTGTGCAGCTCTACTGCACAAGAGAAGATGTCTAGCTCATGGGCACTTTGGTGGCAGATGCTAAGTTAAGTTCCGTTATACAATGACTTTCCTGACTGGGGGTGTAAACTGGTAACTTTTATTTTTGTAGCTGACAGCTCTCTCTGAACCAGAGTACTGATGAATATAAAAATGTGTGATCAAGACAAATGTACAGTATCAATGGGTTGAAAATTGACTGCTAGTGTTAAACAAGACTATAAGTCCACACCCAAGCTAGCAGCTCTGTGAGGCTGTACTGAAGCATAGTGGTGATTTGAGCTAAATGCTAATGTCGGCATGCTAACGTCACACTGATAATGCTAACATGCTGAGCATGCATGAGACTGATTATCACTAGTTTTGCGTGTAATTTATTCGGAATCCAAAGTATTGGACAAATAAAAATTTGACATGATGATGGCAAAAAGTCGTTATTACAATTCATCCTGAGGGGGACATGAATGTCTGTGCCAAATTTCATTGCAATCCATCCTACAGTTTTCCAAGAGGAAAAGTCAGGGTATCACCAAAATCATTTGGACACATCATGTAGGATCCTTGAATCTGTATAAAATTCTGTGGCAATCATCCAGAAGATGTTATGCTATTTCACAGGATAAGTGAAAAACTTTAACTGCTGGTGGCGCTAGAGGAAGTCAGAGGATCACCAAAGTCAGTAGGCTTCATCCTCTAGGGACCATGAATGTCTGCACAAAATGTTATGATATTCCCTCCCATATAGTTGTTCAGATATGCCAGTCTGGACCAAAGTGGCGGACTGACTGACCGATCGACATTGGCAGAGTGTGGCTAAAAACGCAGATCAAGCCAAACATGCAGTATCAATGGATTGAAAATTGACTGCTAGTGTTAAAAAAGGTTTGATTCTCACTTCTGGAGCAAATTCTCTGGAAGAAATTACCCAATAAATTGTATGTGTGTGTGTGTGTGTGTGTATATATATATATATATATATATAAAAAAGGAAATAAGAGTAGAAAGGAGTCACTGTTCACTGAGTAGAAAGGAGTCACTGTTCAAAATATTAGGTAGGATAGAATGAGCTCTGTGGCTAATCTTGTGATGTTGGACTGTCTGACTTGTTAACATTATTTATCTATGAGCCGAAGTGATGACCTTGTGCTTGCTCAGCAATAACAAAAACTTTCTTGAAAGCAGCCTGGCTGTGCATATTGGTTTTCTGGCAGATGGTTGGCTTTTTTTGTATTTTGTTTCAAGTTGTTTGGCAGAAAATGTCAGAACCTCTTGTTCATGTTGCTTCCTGGGACTGTGGCCCAAAATGTTTGGTTTAATTTGACGAGCCCTCCTGGGTTGGCAGAGAGGAAATCTGAACAACCGAAACTAAAGTCTTCAGTTTTCCTTTCAAACAGGACTCAGACAGCCAACAAAATACTGACAGACGTCCAGTGGCTCCTTATAGATTCTTGTTTCGGATTCAGTCTACAATTTTCAGAAATACATTACTTTAGAGCTGCCCTCTTTGTAGCTGGAGCATATGATTACAACTGATGCATTTACTGCCAATGTGTACCAAGATAACATTGTATAATTATTCTATAAAAACTCTCTACTGCTTGCATGGTTCAGCCCAGAGCAGCTATAAAAACAAAAATGCCTTGAAAATGTGGCTGTTTTCTATTGGAGGCAGCTTTTAATCTGAGTGCTTTCAAGTTTCAGAATTTTTCTTGCTGCTTTCCAGAAACAGTAGACTGACACACCTCTCTGCAGATTTACACTTTACATGTCACTATTTTAAGAATAAAAGTTCTCTCAAATGCATGACAAACCATGTTCTATTATGTCTGTACATTTATTGTGATTTGTGATCCTTCGGAAACACTATACAGTGTCCAGGAAACATCTTCTAACTAAATGTACAGCAGAATTTCCTCATAACACTCACTATAACACCTCATTGATGACTCTTTTCATTTTCTTCCTCCTCAGTAACCCTGGAGCACATAGAAATTCAGTAGGTGCTCAAAGTTACTTCACCTGGATGACAGGGAGCCCTTAAACCCATGTCTGCAGTAAGTTTCAACCAGGTCTTCTGAACTCAGATGTGCTCTACCAGATCACAAGTATGTAACCTCAAGAGCTCCTCATTACTATGAATTATCCACCTAGAAGGCCATGTGTGGCTGGGGGCGGAGAGGGATGCATACTAGACACTGCAGACCGCATAACCACTGAGTGGAATGTATGTTTGTCTGGGCACGTTTATTATAGGTGCATGTGGTACCCAGACAGCCTCACCTAGTAAGAGTTTTCCAGGACGTGGGAAGGTGTGCTTTCACTTTCAAATTTTGTGAGGCCACCTGGTTTTATGGTGCAAAGTTATCACTTGCTGTACTACACATTGACATAGTGCACAGAGGAGAAAAGAAACAGCCGACAACACCAGAGGTGACAGCATCATGTCACAAAATAAACAAATCAATTAGACAATCAGCCCAATCTGTCCTTTACATTAGACATAATTCCACAACTAAGCAATTTAGACTAATTCAAAACATTTTACAATACAGGTCTCTTTTCTACACAGTATGTACACTATTTGTTTGAGTCTGTGTGTTTACAGTAACAGGAACAGGTAACATTATCAGTGTAATAAAAAAATCATCTGAAATATATAAAGACTATTGCAGGTATAAGTAAGGTATAAGACTTTTGAACACTTCAAGAAAGAATAACAAGACTAAGAGTTTACAGCCATGTCAGTGACTCTAATAGGCTCTACAGTGGTGCTTTCAAGCTATATGCTAACATCAGCATGATAACTTGCTCACAATGCTAACATGCTAATGTTTAGCAGGTATAATGTTTACCATGTTCACCATCTTAGTTTAGCCTAATAGCATGCTAACACTCACTAATTAGCACTAAACAAAAGCTACAGCTAAGGCTGACAGGAATGTCACTTTAGCAGGTATTTGGTTGTAAACAAATTCCGTGGCAATCTATCCAATAGTTGTTGAGACATTTTACTAAAACCCAAATGTCAACCTCATGGTGGCAATAGAGGAAAAGTCAGGGAATCACCAAAGTCAGTGGGATTAATGCTCTGGGGACCACGAATATCTGTACCAAATATCATGGCTTTCCATGCAATTGTTTATATTGATATTTCAGTCGGGACCAAAGTGGTGGACTGACTGACAGACACTCTCTTTGCCATTCCTAGAGGCATGCCGCTAGCATGGCAAAAAATAATCAGAAATATACGAAACAATACAAACACTGTACACATTAGCTAAAATAATAATCTGAGTGTTGAGAGTATATAAACAGTTAAACTGGACAAGAACAAAACCGCATGATAAAAGGTGCAATTTCTTGATACCAGTACAGAGGTAGGTCTGTATAGTTACAAGAGTAGAGATCCGATATCACAGTGCTCAACCTCCAAGGGTACCAGAGAGTGACACAGACGAAAAGAGGCCATCCTATTTTCATGTTTCTTGTCAAGTCTGTGTGATGAATGCCTTTCCTCTCAGCAGTGAACTGAGTGTTATGGTGAGTTAAGTGGAGTGGTCTGTGATAATCTAAACATGCCCCAAGAATCTCAAATTTCATGAGTCAAAAGCCAAAGTCTCCCTGAGCCCTGTCTCCAGCCGTCAGCAGTAAAAACTGATAGTGGAGAGGGACTGACTGACACTGAATGTGGAGGCTTGCAAACACAGCTATGTGTTTCACTAAGTCATGTCCTGTTGTCATACTTGGGGGGAAAAAAATAAGGATGTAGAATAATCCAGTGATTGACTTTGGGTCTTCAGCTTTGAACAAGAATAACAAATAACTGAGATAAAGTCTAAAAGAGACAGGAAAGATACTGTAAAAGATGAGAGAAAAGAGCGAAAAACAAAGACAAAGCAGAGAACTTGGCAGATGAAGACACATAGCTTGTGCACTGAAGATGCTTGAACTCATGAACCTTATTGGATTTAGAGCACTTTGGGAGTTGCTGTTTTCATAGGCTATGAATGTTCCTCATTACTCTTGTTTGTTGTGGTCAAGCATAAATCTCTGTCATCTTTGATGCTCTGCATAAAAACTTTTATTTAGAGAATTCAGTTTCATCCTGACATTTGTACACTAGCAATTGTACTATTGAGACTATGAGACTATTCACACAAACATTATTGTGTATGCAGAGGAAGATCAATCTTTAAAGAGGGACTGGGTCTGGGAATTAGGCAGTTTGAGGTACTAAACAGTAAATCACAAAATCTGTTAAATCACCACATGTGAATGCAGCTCAGCAACCTTCAGTGTTCTTTCAATTGCATTAATCTGTATTTCTTACACTGAATAAAAACACTACATGTAATATCAATTATCAACAACTACAAGATTCTGTTAAGGTTGTTAGTCTCTTTTAATTTATTGGTTTGGTTTTCATGACTTGCAAATTTATTGCATGGATAAATCTCACAGTTCTCAACAACTCTGTAGAGTTGCAGTCAGCCATTTTCAGCCAACGAGCTCTGATAAACCCAATGTATTCACATAGAAAGCAACTATAGTTAGCAAGTAACTGGTGACAGTTAGCAATTAGCTGGTAAAGTTAGTCAAATGTTCAGAGCCACATATCTTTCTCAGGAATTGGTGACCAACCAAAAGGAAAGAGCCAAAAGGAAATTGAATATTGGATTTACAATCACTGGTGGCCAGAAACACAACACAAGTTGGACAATAAACATCCTCCATGTCTGGTTGAGTAGGCAATTGTTTGTGAACATGTTCTTCTGCCAACTAGTGCATGAAATCTTGCTGGTGACAAACAACTAGCTGTTAATGGTAGTCAAACACCTAGAAAGCTAAAGACTATTTTTCTCTGTAATTGGTGGAGACCAAACCAGAGCTAAAAGGAGCGGGAATGTTGGTGGCCAGAAACATGACTCCAGGTGGATGAAAAAGGTGCTCTGTGTCTGGTTGAGTGGGCAGTTGTTTGCTAACATGTTAGCCATAGGTTATAAAATGTCTTCTTTTGGTGTTCTTCTGCAACCAAGTGGCTAAAAATCGATTAACAGAACATATCTTTTGAAGTCTATCTTAATACAATATTTACATACCCAAATGTACATTGAAGGAACTACTGGTCGCTGTAATCAGTTCTCCTCTCCATACTGGCCCGTTAATGATCCCTTCCTAAACTGAAGGGATTATTGTGCATTACTGCCACCAACTGTCAATCAGTGGAATAGCAAGGATAGCATGGCCGTCAACCACGTCTTCCTGTGTGAATGCATTGCTCCATAGAACTACCATTGGTCAGAAACTCTACAGTGCACCTTTAAGATAAACTTGTAAAAAATTAGAAACTGTCCTGTAATGTTAAATCAAGGTTGGTGGGAATGTTTTAACATTCAGGCAAAGGGTTATTCTTTTGTTTTTTCTGTGGACTGTCCAGATACTCAGGCAGGAGTGAGAGTTTAAGCTGAAGTTAAAGGCCATTGCTTACAGTTTACTGACTAAGCAAATGTCTGCTGGCTAACTTTTTATTGCAACAGGTATATTCCTTCTGACATTTTAATGAGTGGGTATGCAAGCAGGGTTTCCAGTCATAAAACCAGGCACTGGAGAGACTCCCTTTCCAACCAGCCATCACCCTTTTAAGATAACAGTTTCACACAAATACATGTAGGCATATTTACTGAGCCCAGCTGTGCTAAGCTGCATTTCAGTATTTGGCTAATTTTAGCTTGTTTTTAGCAGTCCTTGCAGCTGCTTGGACACATACTCTTACGAGCCAGTAACTATTTGAGTTCCAGGTGTCTTCGCAAATCAGCCTGAAAACCTGCCTTGGCTCGTCTTTCTCATGAATGGATATCCATGATTTTTATTATGTGAATAAATAAGAGGAAAGTATGATGCAAATGAATGAAAGCAGGAGTACGAACACAGGTTCAACTAATAAATCAACATCTGAATCATCAGCTAAATGACTTTTCCTCTAGCACTACTATGAGGTTTTGTCAAGTGAGATTTTTAGAGAACTTTGTGGGATGGATTGCCATTAAATTTGCTGAGATGATAAGCCCTAATAACTTTAGTGATCCCCTGACTTTTCATCTAGTGCCACCATGAGGTTGACATTTGTGGTTTGTTGTCGCTGTGGAGTGAAATGTCTCAACAACTACTGGATAGACTGCCATGAAATTTGATACAGACAACATTTATGTTTCCCACAGGATTAACTGTAATAACTTTGGTGATCCCGTAACTTTTCATCTAGCACCACTATCAGGTAAAATTTTTAATTTGTCCAATACTTTGGTTTATGACCAAATACTTGACATTTTTTGTATTTCATTTTTAGTGCTAATAAGCAAAATTGTGCATGCTAACATGCTATACTAAAATGGCGAACATTATACTTGTTAAGCATACTGATACTAGTATTTATGGCTAAGCGCCACTGTGCCAAAGTACAAAGCTGCTTGTATATGGCTGTAGACTCTTAGTCTTGTTCATTTATTTAATATACTGCATAATCATGATCGTAATCACAAAGTGATGTTGACATATTTGCCAGGTTACTCTTAGTTCATCCTCCAGTAATAAACATGTTGCAAAGAAGTTGAATAAGAATAAAATAGAATAGAAAAAATGTGGGTTATGGTGGAAGCCATGGATTGAAGCTGGCATCTAAATAAGTTCTTTAAGTGTCAAGAATTTAAATCGTGACTTCGCTTCCAAATTACACACCCTGGATTATATGTTTTTCTGCTTAGTCACAAGGGCTGTCCAACTCTAACGGTGTAAGGAAAATGTTGCAGAATAAAATTGCTAAAATAATACTTGCACTTTTTATGATCCTGGCTCAAAACTGTTCCACTAATCTTACTGTTGCTGTAATCAGTTAATTAGCGTTAATTTAATCTTTGCTCATTTGAATGTAGCGTGTCATACATGGATGTGGCTAAAAAAGGTTATCAAATATACTGGTAAAAATTATAAAATGCTGTAAAAATCAAGGCCAGACGATTCATATTTGTTGCAGTGAAAGAGATTTGTGGCCAACAGACAATGTCACCATACCTCAAAGCAAAAAGTGGCTAAAATACAAACCACATTGGCTTAAGTCCTTGATTACCCTGTGTGTGCTCCCTTGGAAGACCAAAGGCACAACTGTGGCTGGAGATATGGAAAAACAGATGAAGTAGATTATAGAGTACTGCACTCATATCACCCACAACACTGAGCACATGAATGGGCCATTTTGTTCCACTTGCAATGAGGCCCTGATATCTTCCGTTGATGGCACTGTAACAATGCTTTGCTTGAATAAAGTACCATAAAATTTGGTCCAGGAGTAATTTTGGTAGATAGCCTACATCGAACTGATTCACCCCTTTGGCCAGGAGTCTTTGTACTGTATATTCCCTCCATCTTGATTGTTACCAGTATTTAAACTGACAGTTACAGTGGAAAAGGTAAAAGCAGTAGCAGCAGTAGCACACTATTTTCCATGTTCATCACCTCCCACAGTGTATGGATTGGGTGATTTCCAACATGGTGGTTTTGGGTTACAGTAACCACCAGCTGGATGGAGCGTTGTTTCCACGAAGCTGGTAAGCTGCGGTGCCTATGCGTCCCCCCACAAGCTTCTGCAACAAGCCAATTAAAAGCCATCATTCTTTAAGGCAGGAATGGGGTGGATGAGTAGTGGGGGAAAAAATCATGAGTTTTACATTTGTATATTTTTTTCTTTGTGTCATTTGAGCATTGGGTACTTCAGTTGCTGATAGAGACAGTAGCACCTTATAGTATATGTTTTCAAAATTTCCTCAACAACAATAATAAATGAATTATCTCTCAACTTAACTTAAACCTCCATTAACTGATTTTTTTGGCCACTTGGGGGTGTTGAATCAAGAAGTAAACACAATACTGTTTTGGCCACCTGATGAAGTCCAAGATTCACTCTCCTTTTGCCCCTGTTAATATTGTTAATAATGTTTTGTAGACTGTCCTATTATTATTCTTTGTTGATTTGAGAGATAATCATGCTCAAAGTTTTGGAACTACAGTTCCCATCATTTGGGGGTTTTAGAGGATGTAAACAGGAAGTATAACGTTAACGTTATACCCGATTTCTTTTTTTTTTAGCTTATTATTGTTTATATTTTGGTAAATTGGCACAATTAAAATAATGCCGAATTAACTATCAACAGTTCCTATTTGCAATTTACAAATGGATGCACGGACAACTATCGCCGGAATTTCTTTGATACTGAACAAAACTTAAAAACGTGATGATTCTCAGGCAAGTTCTGGAGTTATAAGGAGCGTCTTTTTTCTTTGATTTCTAAGCTGATTTGGGGGCGTTTATCGTCGGATATAATGGTACCGCCGGAAAATGTAAGTCACAATGAATCTAAAAATATGTGAATTATATCTGTGTGTTCAGATTTCACTGAGTTATGCCTCCGAGAAAGAGTACAATGTGGCAATCGTGAACTAGGGTTTTTAAAGCAACGTTACCTTCATTATCTCCAGGAGCTGTGTGTCACATCCAACTGCTGACCGTGTTGAGCGGGCCAAACTACACCAGTGTCCTTTTCACCTCATGCCTATCTTGTCTCTCCTAAGTGCTGGCTTCTGTCCAACTCTCCTCAGGGGGAGGGCCGCCGCACAGTTTGAAAACCTCTGCATCTACACCAACTCCTAAGGGATATATCTGGCTCTTTAGCTGCTAAATGCTCCACAATGTTCACCAGCTAGTTACTAACTTTGTCTGTGTGCCGTTTGGTGCTGGGCAGACAGTGTACAGCGGATTTAGCATAGCTTTTTTGCTGAAAACATCTATAGGTGGCCAGAATGAACCAAAACAATGAGCTTAAAGATGCAAAAATGCTCCATAGAGCTAAGGGGAAGTGCAGAGTTGGGTGATAATTATCTGTGGGTTTGTCACTACAAGTGACCCCTTTCGCACACAAGTAGGCACGTAATCCATTGCTGGTTAAAATATTGATGACAGCCGCTCTAAAGAAATTTATTCATACTTTATTTCAACTCATCTCAGCTATTGTAAATCCTTAAATTCTGCTTTTAATAAGAGAGGTTGGCACCACCCAGAAGTCTTTTTTTCTCAACCCAACATCTGCCTGTCAAAGAATGTTAAATCCTGGCTGTAAGGAGAGGTAGCTGCTGGGTGGACCTGCAATAACATAAAAGACCATTATGAACATTTTTGAGTGACTTTGATACATTGCCTTTTCCAGTGGAGGTACTTTCACTTCTTTGAATAAGACTCAAACACAGAGGTGGCAGAGCAGCTGGGTTTACATTTGCAGTCTTGTGGTCTCAGATGCGTAATGTCACTGACAAGTGATGCTGCAGCAAAACCTCATGGGTGCTGCAGATCAGTGGAGCCCTGACTGCTAAAATATAATTACACTTAACTAAGTACTAAGTGTGTGATTGTGTATGCCTATGTATGGATGGAGAGTGGGGTAGGTTGGGAGTGTGTGCATACATTCACGTGCATGCTTGCTGCCTGTGCACCCTGCGTAAAGCCGATAGGGAGAGCAGCATGTCTGGAATCATTTAAACAGAGTGAGAACACATTCCTGCATGTGGAATCATTCCTCCCAATAGGATAGGAGTGTCATTGTTTCCAAAGACAGCTTTGCTTTCGCCATGAATCAGGTAGCATTTTTTCCTATATATTTCATTTTTCCTGTCAGCTATACAGGTCTTTACAAAAATGCCTGGAGTGAATCCAGGAGGAAGTTATGACTGTTTTGATCTAAGAATTGTGATTGATGACCCAGTTTGAGAGAAATACCATAATGTAATGGCTTAATGTAATGGCTTAATGTAAGGGGGGGGGGCGGGCGGCATACAG
>LKNJ01001304.1:0-48659 GCA_002120245.1 Maccullochella peelii | reverse complement strand
GGGCGGCATACAGTATATAGGAAACAGAACAACAGCATTGTAATCAATCAACAAAACACATATAGATAAATGCAGATCCTTCTGAGGTTATTTAAAGAATGAGGCTGGTGTTATTTCATTTATTTTTTATTGTCAAGCAGTTCTATGAAAACACCAAAACCAAACATGTATGACTTCCCTACCCTGTCTGTGACACTCAGCTCCAAACCCACTGGTCCCTAATGAATCTTTAAATCTGGGTTTATTGTAATGAAGGAACATGTCACCTGGTGCAGCAGTTGGACTCTGATGTGTTTTTAATAGTTTTTGGACAACATTCTTTGGACATTTAGCTCTACATTTGAGAGTGCTTCATGATGTACTGAATACTATCTTTATGCTATTACATCTCAAAGTAAACTGCAAAATGCCAAAGAGCAGTGACTGAAGTTTGCTTCACCATTTATGTCTCTTTTTTGGCACATGAGCAGACTGTACATTCTGTATTAGTAACTTTTAAATTGTTAAACCATACAATTTATTACCAAAATTACTATGTAAAATTAATAAAAAAATTGTTTGAAATTGTTTTCAGTCACAAGACACCACAGTGTACACTAGCTTGTCCTCAGTGAATCCCATCTGTCATTCATCTGAATTAAATTTAAACCCCCCAAATGATTTCATTTAAAACTCAAAGCTACTTTGAAGCCTGACAATTTGATGCACTTTGTGGCCCTGTGTCTGAGAGCTTTAGTAAATGGGCAGTGACTCATACCAGTCAAATGTATAGCTCTCCTTGTGGTGGCACGGGCGGCCAGCCACATAGTTGCCTGTGGTGAAGGCCACTGCACAGGCAGCACTGGAATAGAAGTTTATTACTGGCCACCAAGTCAAGCCCTGCTCACCAAATTGATACCTTGGAACAAATATAACGTAGAAAATCACATGTACGCATAAACTGTGAAGCAAATGCACACCCATGCACGACTACACTCATGGATGGAGATGCAAGCACACAACACAGACAGACACACACACAAAGTTAAAGGCTATACTTTTACAGTTCCTGTTTAGGTGTAAGTGGGTGAGAAATGTGGGCACATTGTTCAGTCTCTAAGAAAAGTTGCTATAGTTCATTGAGGAGAGAAGCCTAAAAAAGGTTTGAGATTGAAGGTTTGGAGGTTGGAATAAGGAAAGGGTCCTTTGTACACACAACAAAAGAAACAGAAGTGAATGAATATTCTGCTTTTATATTTAATATATGACATAATTCATCCTGGAGAAACAATTTTCTTTTTTTCAGGGAGAAAAGAAAAATTTCCAGGGTTTCATAGAAAGCTCTTACTTCTTTGACAAATGTAACAAGTGGCCCCGTCAGCTGGGTGTAATTGAAGACATGATGTCACATCAATGCCTTATAGCTGCAGCTATATTACAGAAACCACTGTTACCCACATATCCCAATACTGGGTGGTTTTGTCAGACAAGCTCCAGATATGTGCTACACACACACTTAATAACGGTCTGGGCTTAGGTTTGGCTTCAGATGTTTGGCTAAAGCTCGATCACACTCAATAAAGAAGTAAATACAGCAGACTGACAGACCACTTTTATTGCACCATTCAGCACTTCAGACAACACGGAAGTTCTGATAAGTAGAAATCCAATTTGTAATAGAGAGTCTGTCAAATTTAGCACAACACATCCCAGAAAACAACCTTGACTGTAAATGTTGGGTGATGACCTGACTTCATAAAACTGTTTCGATAAAGTTATTTTGTGTTTTGGCTTGACCCATAGTAGTGTTGATAAGGTTACAACACTGCTAGCATTGTCTATTTTTTTTATCGAATACATCTTTTACCCAAGTAAGTGCTGAATCATTCAAATTAAAAGTATTATCAGCAAAATGATGATAAATATGAAAAAAATCATAGCTATTGGCGATCCCCTGAGTTTTCCTCTGGCACCACCATGAGGTTGACCATTGTACTTTAGAATGAAATGTCTCGACAAATATTGGATAGATTGCCATGAAATTTGGTACAGACATCCATGTCCCCCACATAATGAATAGTAATATACCTTTGGTGTTCCCCTGACTTTCCATCTGGTGCCATCATCAGGTCAAATTTTAATTTATCACCAAATACCTGCAAAACTAATGACATTCAGCCTGTATTTTGTGTTTAGTGCTAATTAGCGAATGTTAGCATGCGAACACACTAAACTTAGATGGTGAAAACATAATACCTGCTAAACATCAGCATGCTAGCATTGTCATAGTGAGCATGTTAGCATATTGACGTTAACATTTACTTCAATGCACCACTGTGCCTAAGTATAGCCTCACAGAGCTGCTAGCATGGCTGTTGTCTCTTAGTCTCATATGCCAAAAATATAAACTGAAATTAAAATTGATATCAGAATTAGAATTAATAAAGGGGGGTATTAATTGATTATTAATTAACTTCTAAATGAATGATTGAATTAAAAAAAAAAGAATATGGCCATGCAGTTGGTTTGTTCTTTGATGTTATATTTTGTATAAAATTATATATATATATATATATATTATCTGTAAAGTATAAGTACAATATTTCCCTCTGAAATGTAGTGAAGTAGAAGCATAAAGTAGCACAAAATTGAAGCACATCAGTTAAGTACAATAGTTGAGGAAATATGCTTAGTTACCTTCCACCACTGCAGCGTGCGTAAGGAAGACAGGAAATTGAAGTCATAAAACTCATCACTCAAAAGATTTGTGACTTGCAGTAAGGGCAAAAATTATAATGCACACATAGAGGTAGATAGAGAAATGGTACTGTAATCACCATGGTTGTTATTTACTATATTTCTTTACTATAGCTTTGGTAACTTATTTCAGATTTCATGCCAGCAAAGCAAACTGAAATTGAAATTAAGAGAGAGATAGAGAAACTGAAATCTAAGGAAAAAGCTCTCCCCTCTGTAAGCTTTAAGAGTCGATAAACTTGCTGGCCACTTCCAGGCTGCACTGATGAAGTCACTGGGCACAAGATTACTTAGTTGCCCTCCCCCTGCTTGGAGGTGAGCTTAATTTGGAACCAAGGGGTTTTCTAATTGTTTGCTGAGCAATTTGGCTTTCATTCAGCAAATCCTTAGAGAGACCCCTAGTGTTGGAAACTTGCAAGTGCACTCACATGCCCAAAGTGTGGTGTTTTATGGTGTGTGATGGTTCTCCGAGACTGCCATGTGTTTTGGGATGAGCAGATAATAGACATAAACTAGATACCCAGGGAAAGGTTGGAAGGGGTGAATCTCATTCAGCTGCAAACTCTCACAACTCTGGAGGTTCTAATTTGATTTGGCTGGAAGTGGATCTTTCCAGAATGCCTTATGGACGTCTTCCAAAATTAACTTCCTGGATATTCTACAGGGCCTCTATGTCTACATCCATTCTCATACCCAAACGGTACTCTGGACAACTTTACGGTGGTGGTGTGTTTTTGTCAGGTTATTATAGAAATCTAGAAATCCATATAGAGAATAAGGGAGAGAAAGAAGAAACAGAAAGGTAGAAGAAAGTAAAAAAGAGGGTTTCCTTTGTCACAATTATCAGATATGAAGATTATTAGATGACAATATTAGTGTTAGAGCTAGTCAAACAGTGGGAGTGAGAAAAACATGCGGTGTTTGTCTTATAGCAGTTTTTCCTAACCTGGGGGGCCGGACAAAATTTGTCTGTGTCCTGGGAAAACCCTGTATCTCAAAACCATGCATTTTCCAGTTAGTCCAATGTGTTTTTAAGTGGTGTAACATAAGAAGTAGAAGAATTCTCTCAGCCCATTAAGGAACATTGAACCGTTCAGTTAATCTGAAGGATTTAATGTTCACCAAATTTGGAGATATGTGGTTTTCACCAGTTTCAAACTGATACTTGAAAAATCAAAAAATCTATTTGAGTCTTATAATTGCCAATTCTTAATGACTGGTCCGCGACCCAGTACCGGCCCGCACAGTGTTGGCTACCGGGCCATCCATCCATCCACCCCTGAACCCACCCTGCTGACAGTGCAAGAAATGAATGCCAGATGATTGGGAATGATGGTGAGTTTAAATGCGGATTCAGTTTAGTCATATTTTTTACTGAGCATTGAAACTGAATATCCACCCTCTGTCTATCAGCAGGGAAAACCTTACTGCCCCTCCCAACCACAGACTTCCATTAAGTGTTTCTCCACTATGTCAGCCATACACACAAAAGAATAATAGACTGAATGAAACAGAAAAAAGGCAGTCCCTTCATCTGTTGCTGCTATTGATCAGTCACGCTATGACAGTTTAGTTGTCAATATGCCCAAGTTTATCATTGAGAAGAGAGTGTTATTTTGTATGATATTTACATACACTTGAATTTCAGTTTCACACCTTTCTCCCACTGTCCATATATGGGCCCTCCCATTATTTTTAACAACTTATTTTGACTGAATGCATTTGTTTAAGTTCCTCTCTACCCAAAAAAATGTGTTGTTTTTTTTATTGTTACTTTACTGTGATGCTTGAGCATCGCTGTACAGAATGATGTATGTGCAGAGCTTGTTTTCACAGTAATCTGCTGAAGTGGGAAAGTTTCACTGTGCTTACCTTGAAGTGTGATGTGGAAACTTTTCTTTTAATTCGTCACCAGTTTTTACACGGTGTCAGTGTGCCTTACTTTCAGGAACACTGATGCTGCTTCATGAAAAACTGGGTTAAATGTATTACAATATAGAAAAGGGATGTGCTTTATTACTCTCCCCCTCTTCCTCCCTCTTTCTCTCCGTCTCTGTCTCTCTGAGAAAGAGGACATTGTTTCTTAATTAATACACTACGTGTTTGGAGCACACAGGACTGAAGGAGGTGCTATGTATGAAAGATTAATAGCTGAAGATATCCCCCCACATAGGCCATCAATTAGGAGTTACAAGTATCTACACTTGAAATTTGTGGTGTTCTGTGTTGCTATGAGTTGGTAATCACTTTTAAAGGTGAGTGCTCAGTGTTCGTGACGAAGATGTGGGCTGAAAGGGAATTAAGAGGTAAAAGAATCAAATATGAAGCAACTTTCTGTCGCTAAAGTTTATTAGCTGAGCCTGATTTGGAATGATAAGAACTACAAATACAAAAAATATCATAACTTTAAATAATTTTGGATGTTTTTTTCACCTTACAGTCCCATAAATACATATATTACAGCACAGCAGTTCAAGATGGAATTACTGTGATTCTGTTTATGTCATGAAAGTCAAGCCTTTCTCTAATATAAGACAAGACTTTATCTATTGACCCACCTTCTCGCAGTCCACCACATATGTGTGTGTGCGTGTCTATGCCAGTGCCTTGCACAGAGGTAGTTCTTGGCTACTGTTATGGCAGCGACTACAGAGAAGCAAGCAGTTGAAGACAGGAACTTAGACAGATCTGACAAATCTTGGACTACACAGTTTATGACCGAAAGCAAATAAAGTCTGCAGAGAACAAACGACGGGTGCTCAGCGTGTTTATACAAAAGCTCATTAGTGTGAGATCAGGTTGAGGTTTATAGCCAACCTCTTCCCTCTCCATGCCAACTATACAACCTGTGATTATTCCTCTTTAAGTATAAGCCTGAGACCTACAGCACTGTGTCTTGGCCTTTAAAGACTTGTTGCTATTTTTTCTTGAGGGAGAGGAGTGTTTTAAGAGATGATTTCACTGCTGTAATGCTACCTCCTGTGCCACAGACAGACATCTGTCCCACACATTGCTGCAGAGTAGCGAGGATGTTCATCATCTGCTGAGCGTTTTGGGCTTGGTTGCCAGTTCAATCCCTTATATTTCCATTCACCAAAATATTTGATACTCTAACAGCAGTGGTCACTCACGCACACTTTATATTTACTGAACTCCGGTGTCTGTTGAAATGACCAATCTAAGAAGAACTACAGATAACCAGCAGAGTGAGGCTGAAGTGGTATTTGAGGATGTGTTTGGGCCAGTGATATGAGGCAGGACTCCAGCACGTGTTTGATAAAAACCAGGCTGATATATACAGTATTGTGTTGTTTGAAAGATGCCTGCCTGCTCTACCCCCTCACCAAGCCTCCTCTCATCCTCCCTTCTTGCTCTGGAGGAGCAGAGCACTGCAAAACAAAGGAAACTCTCTATATCTCAAAGCCAGCAGTGATATCATGGAAAAGGCTGACAGTCAGTCAGGTGTGGGAGAGAGTCAAAGGGATTACTACTGCTCTCTCAAAATTCACAGATTTTTAGCAAAAGTGATTTATCGTGCATTCATATGGAGATAACTTTGTTATGATATGGCGCTATATAAATAAAACTGAATTGAATTCATTCTGTGCTTTCCCCTCTTAAATATTATATGAATGCTTCATAAAATCAATAATGTAGTTTCATCATCACTTCTTGCCCAGCGATAGCATTTTTTAGAAATATCATGAAAATACTAGTTGAAGGAAATCACAGAAAACGAGGCAAAGGTGGATTCAAGTCTTTCCCAGAGGCCGTACAGCTGAAACTCTGCACCCTTCAATTCTTTGTTATTGCAGTATAAAAGGTAACAAATATCTGAGGAGGAGAAACTACAAACATTTCAGAAGCAGAGTCAGTACAGGGGAGCTCAAGAATTTTCCTCACAGTAAAACTGTTGCTCGCAGCTTATGACCATGAAAGCAAAGCTCTCATTTCCCGCTGACTACTGTGAAAGAGGATCATAAAATTGACTCCATCTGTAATTTTATGGTGAACTTTCCAGTCACCAGCAGCACAACGGCATTCCTTCTATTAAGTTCTATTAAAATTCACTTGAAGGCATGCATTGCATAGCATGTCTTTGGGATAAACTGGGCCGTTTGTGGATAGCTGTTTCACACACATCTCTCTTAAAGTCTTAAATCAGGCTATTTTGGCCATATTTGACAGTGAAGAGAGAGTATGCAAATCATGGCATGAGTTGGATTTGAACACACATTTATAATGGTTATTTGACTTGACCTTATGTTTTTAAACCTTTGAGACACCTCTTTTTGTATCCTTTTTGTAATAATGAGTTTAATAATTCATTAGTTTTACAGACAATTTTAGTAATTAATGAATTGTTTTACAAATGAAGATTGGTTTACTTGTCATGGGGAGGACTACCTGCGAAAACAGCTTTCTAAATTCAACTGGGGGTGTGGTGTTTAAAAGATGTGGGTGTTTACCAGGCAGGGAGGGCCTCTAACAAAAAGATGCCATTGGTTTAATTATAGGAAATGTAAGAGCCACTCCTTTTAGAGCTTGGCTCGTACTAGAGATCGTCAGTCAGCATGTCTCTGTCTGTGCTGCTTCAAATCTGACCATTTTCTTATAATCTGTCTGTCAGAAGTCCAACAGCCGTATGGAAGTATGCAATACTAACTCGCTGGAGTACCCCTTTAGAGCGGCCACAATCAATACTTTTAGATCAACAGTGGATCACATCTCTACATGTATGTGAACGCTCATTGTGCTGAACCCACGCAGAATTATCAACCAGAGCGTTTTAGTGTCTTTTAGCTCAGTGTTTTGTGGTTTTACCTCCTGCAACTTTACTGTTTTTGGATAACTCTCTCTGCTCGCATTGGCCTCGTTTTCTGTTTCCAGCTCTAAAAAACCACAATATGCTGCTGGCTCAGCACCAAACAGCAGGCAGACAAAGTTAGCGACTAGCTGGTGAACATAGTTAACTTTGCAAGGTGACTCTATACAGTATGTCAGTGTTGCTTTTACAGCTTGTTTCTGCTGCCCCCAGTTGGTAAAAAAAAAAAAGATTCCGGCCTGTCGAATGTGAGGGTTTGCAACTGTTTTCACTCTCATACCTTTTTTTTATTTAGCTTTTGTTCAGACAAAATAAACAACTGGACAACACATGGGGCTCTGGAAACTTGTGTCTTTATGTTCTGACATTAAATATAAAAAATAATTAAAAACATATAAAAAGATTAACTGATAATGTAGTTAAACATCAGTTGTACAAATAATACTATTTATTCCAGGTGTCCTGCACAAAGTGGTAAGACTCACTGACATGAGTAATTTGGGAAACACTGTAATGTATATGGTCAAGATTATGGTCTACATGTGTTTCTTTAATGTTTCAGTGTGAGAAGCATGTGTCTGTATAAGAAGTGTCTTCTCAGACTGGATGGAGATCATGTGTGTGTGAGAAAGAGCGAGTGAGATAGTGTCTGAATCCATGACTTGTCTAAAAATGTAAAGGTGTTTGAGTTTGTGTCTGCAAATGTGCATGTGTGTGTGCATATGTGTTTGCCTGTCTTAAAGCGTGAACCTCTCCTGGGGGACTTCCGCTGCTGCTGTTATTCTTTGCAGTGAGATGGAAAGCTTTTCTCAACATCTGTACAACATATCATCATGGAAAAAAAAAAAAAGGAGGATACTGGGCTGAAACTTTCCTTTGGAAGAGCCTGTGGATTTCACTTTATAGGATTTTTTCCTCCCTGGTATGCTTCGTTTGGTTGAGGAAACCTGAAAAGTTCCCAAAATGCGATTCATTTATTGAACATTTTAAAACCGTAAAGGGAAAAATGTGGTGACATACTTCTTGTCAGAGCAAGAAACACTTGTTAGTACTCTTGATGGCATTACTGGGATCATTAAAAAAGCCATGCAAAGTTAAGGGCTGTAAATCTTTGCAGTACCCAGTGAAGTGACAAATGCTTTACATCAGACTATTAACCGCACCATAAATGTGGTTAGAGTTTTCATTTGACACCTCTTCATCCAATACAGTGTGGATTTTCATGTTTCCAAAACCAGTGAGTGAAGCGGCTTTGCCCATTGAGTTTTGTGTTAAATACAACCCTGCTTGCTTTGTGTCTGCAATATCATTTACACTAAGTAAGCCTTTTCAAACTCTGCACACTGTGTCATTGCTTTTATCCAGCATGTGCTGTCTGTTCGCCAGCAGCGCTTAAACCTGAGCTGTCTGGCTGAAAGAGCGACCTGAGGTGTAGGAAGACGAGGTACATACAGCTTCTTATCCTTCCCCCAACTCCCTTTTTTCCCTTTACAGTGCTTACTCCCCCTTTTCTTTTCCCACTCACTCCCTCTGTGTTTTTCCTCATTTGCCCTGAACTACAGCAGCACCCCCAACCCCCTTACCATCTCATGCACTCTTCTTTTATTTTCCTCATTTATCTTAATCTTTACACCATGCACCCGCCTCTCATTCTCTTCTCTCTTCTTCCTTCTCTCTTTTAACCCACTGACCCCATTCATTCCTTTTTCTTTTTATCTCTCTCTCATTCTTCCTCACCTTCTCTTTCCCCTGTCTCCAGTCAACCCTCTGCCCTCCCCCCTCCCCCTCGCTACAACTCCTCCAATTTCCCATGACAGAACCAGGGGTGGGAATCAAATGACTGGCTTCTCTCCTTTCACCTGGTCTCTGAGCTCAAACTGTGAAAGAAAGCTTTGTCCCCCAAACCCTTCATCGCCTCTGGAGGTATGTCATGTGTTGTCCATACAGGAAAGGACTTTGGTCTGACTGGAATTTTTGGGGCCCATGGGAAAATGTGAGTTTGTCAGGGGCCTTAACTCTCCCTCTGACATCTCCTCCCACAGAGCATGCTGCGTCACGAGGGCGACAACCTCATGCCAGTAATTCAAAAGATACCTTAAAGTGGTTATAATTTATATTTTTATAATAACAATGTATCACATGACAATATGAAAACAATGTCCTAACCTAGAGAATTCTCACAGCTATAGCTAGTTTCAGCTCATTGCTTAGCTCTCCGGCAACTTTACCACTCTGGTTCACTCTCACAGCGTCATTTTCGGCCGCAGCAGGCAGCTGTTTTCAGCGCAAAAAGCTCTAAAAACTTACTGTACATGACTTTCATCACCAAACGACAGACGGACACAGTTAGTGACTAGCTGGTGATGGAGCATTTAGCAGCTAAAGAGCCAGATATTTCCTTCAGCTGTTGGTCAAGACCAAAAACAGATGAATCATAATGTTATGTAAATGCTGGATGTATAAATAAACAACTGTTTGCTAACAAGTTCACCATATCAAGCGATGCCATGTCAGTGTTGTGTTCACAACTTGTTTCCGCTGCCCACAAGTGGCCAAAAAAATACATTTGACCTGACTTTGAAGGGTGAATATTGCAAGAATAAACAATTAGAAGACATAGAACACAGCTTTACTTCACCACACACATAAATACATCAGGTAATTTCATGGATTTTGCTTTTACTGTTCAGATAAAGATTCACAAATATAGAAATGTTTTTGATGCCTCTGTGTGTGCTTGTCTGCTTTTGTCTGGACTATTACGATGGCTTCAAATAACACCAGAGAACAGTGCTGCTACTGTGAACAGGGCATCACAACCTAAGAACAAAACCAGCTCTGTAAAATTAGATCTTTATCCCTTTAGTCCTTTTGTGTCAACACTCACAGTCTGCACCAAGATGAGTTATTAGTGAGTGTTTCCACCACAAATGTGTCGGGGCCCCTTCACTTTTACATGCCTGTGACCCACAGACTCGCTTAGGAGGAGTGACCCGGAACGAAACCCAGTAAGGCAGGTCAGATGTCCGTTTGACACACTCTCCGCAGGGGGGACAGGAGGGGCAGGAGCTGGGTCAGATAGTAAGCAGGTGGGATGAGGCATGATGAGGCACACCGGGCCTTATTTACAAAAGCTTCAACACACACAAACCTACAGACAGTATGGCATTTACTGACCTTTTTATGCAATTCACCCACACTGACAGGGACTGACAAGGAAATACACTTTTGCGTTGTTAGCTGTGGGTACTGAACCGTCTTAATATTGCTTTGCTGCTGTAATATTTTATTTCAATACATTTCATTATGCTCACTTAAGGGAAACATGTTATAGGACATGAGAATAACAGCGATGTACAGTATGTACTGTATATACTGTGCATATTTTAAATGAAGCAGTTTCTCTCAAGAACCATTGGGGGAGCTATTGTTATATGAAAGTACATCCCATCATAACCATTATAACATGCTGCCCAGGGTTACAACTGACATTAGACTGGCAGTTATAATGTAACAGTGCCATGGGGTGGTGCAAGTCTGTCAGGGCAGTTAATATGACTCCACATTTATACAGAATTAACATCACTTTAACTCTTGTTTTTTTAGTCAAAAATGCCCCACTGCAGTATGTGTAAAAATACTAATAATAAATGCAAAATTGATCAATTCTTATTTTTTTTCCTTTTAATCTGGCCTTATTGAAACTCTATATAAATACTGAGTGGGAACAAATGAGTATTCAGTAGTGCATGGTCCAGGATCTTTTACTGAAGTAGTAGCAATACCAAACAAAATACCCCTATTACAGGTAAAAGTCCTGCATTCAAAATCTTACTTAAGTAAAAGTACCGTGGCAAGTATTAGCAGAAAAATGTACTTAAAGTATCAAAAGTAAAAAGAACTCACTATGCTAAAAGGCCCCATTCAGAGTCTTTTGATTTATCAAACATATATCATTGAAATATCATTACTTATTCATTGACATGTAAGCAGCATTTTAATATAAGGGTAGAGCTAATTTTAACAACTTTATACACTCTTGGGTAGTTTAATCTATAATAATGCAGGTTTTATAAACTGATCAGATGTTTCTCATATAAACTTTTGATCTGAAAAGTGTAGCCGTAAATGTAGTGGAGTAAAGAGACCAGTATTTCTCCACTAAAATGTAATGAGTACAAGTATAAAGTATCATAAAATGGAAATACTCAAGTAAAGTACAAGCATGTCAATATTATACTTAAGTACAGTGCTTGAGTAAATCTACAAAGTTACATTCCACCACTAAAGAAAAAAATTAATGAAAATATAAGACATCACCCTCTTTTTCTCTTTTTTTTGCGTGTTACAACATTAGTGAAGTTAAACTGACCACTGCTATGATAATTTAATATCACGAGACCAACTCAGGTGTAAGACCTGATGAGCACCTCAATTTGTTACCAAGAATATTGGCACATATTTATACACATTGTGATTGTGATTCTTGAATAAAGATATTCATCCTTTAAAATGATAATAGAACAATAATTATCTTGAAAGATTAAAAAAAAAAGGATCAAGATCTCTATCTTGAAAGTAATCCATGGTGTACTTCCATACAAAAACTTCAAATTGAGAATTAACATGAAATGTGATATAAAATAAAATACTTCTATTTCCCTCCTGGACAGAGCTTAACTCAGCGTTATCATTGTTATGCAACATTTAGGGCTAATTGCCAAATTCATGTCACATGTGACAGTCACTTCATTACATAAACACTCATATGTTTGATTAGGTATAAATAAAAACGTGGAAAAGTAAATGTTGCAGACTTTACTTTCCCACATGTACCTTTGCACCCATAATCCCCCAACAAACACATACACATATCAACAAACCTCATACAGAACTGACCTGCCGTAGCTTTTTATTTGTTTTGCCCAAAATAGACTTTGGTTCCAAATCAAAGTTTTGTAACTCAGGGTAAGCCCCAATATGTTGCAAACTAAGGCTGTTGCAACATATTGGGGTTATTTAACTGAGTGAACAAACACTAAAGCGGGATAAATCTAAACTGCGTTGTTCTGAGTGGTAAGAGCTTTAAAATACCATTTTTATGTCATATATATATATATATCATTAACCACCTACCTAAGATGGTATTATGGTAATGTTTAAAGCCAGAAAATAATGTTTGTGTGATGCTAGTGTTGCTGCTGAATCCTGAAGTTACTGCCACATGACAAGGCAAATGTGATTCTTTTAAGTATGAGTTTCAGTTTGTTTTCACATGCAGAGAGGATAAAATTAAGTGCAACATATATGTCACTGTCAGAAAATGAATAAAAGCATTAGGATCTTTGGCACATTTTCAGTCTCTTTAAGCCACTTGTTTTTATATTTGGGTAAAGATATTATGCACACCTCATGTTTGTCAGTTTCTAATCTGTACGTGCCTTGGAGCTTCTACTAGTTTTGAAACAAGGTAGGAAGCCGTGAGAAAGAAGCACCTGTTTAACCTCCAAACTGAGCCTCTCATTGGTCTAGGAGAGAGAGAAAATGAGTATAAATACCAACAGTGGGGCAGCAGGTGAGTGTGGTTTTCTTGCTCATCCAGGGAAAACATGAAGTTGTTCATTCTGGTGGCTCTGTTCGGGCTCAGCCTCGCCCAGCACAACCCCCACACCAAGCACGGCAGGACCACCATCGTCCATCTGTTTGAGTGGCGCTGGGAGGACATTGCTTTAGAGTGCGAGCGCTTCTTGGGTCCCAATGGCTATGGTGGAGTTCAGGTATGTATGGCTGAACTCAGGTGGAAAGCTTGTAAATCTAGAGAAGAAGAATAATGCCTTATTTTTCTACTTTAAAATAAGGTAAATCAAAAAATAATCAAGCTACATGTTGAAGATGCACTAGGCAGATTTTGCACACATGTAACTACAAAGGGCAGTAAAAATAAGATGTCAACATGTAGACATTATTTGAGTAAACTCTACTAAACCATAGAGTAATTGCCCACCAGTTTGTGATCACTTTATACCAATGATATCAAATGGATCAGATGTTATGTGACATGAGGAGGGAGGACCCAAACGCAGACCATTGAGAAGGTTCAAGTAGTTTATTTAACTTACACAGGTACAAGGTAGGCAGGTATACAGGACGTAAATCCAGGAACGCCAAAAACACAACTGAAGCACAACACTAAACATACAGCGCTCACACAACACGGAGTAAACAAAGACCAAAGCACAGAGACTGGTATAAGTAGAGACAGGAATAACGAGGGAAACAGAACCAGGTGAGTAATGAGACGCAGGTGAACATAATCATAAGAGAAGCAGGGATACAAGGGACACACAAGACTAGACCTTCACAATAAGACGAAACAAGAACTACTACAAGACCAGACAAAGATCATACACAAAAACCAAGACAAGAAGGCATGAACACATAATGAACAGACTCCCAATAAAAGACCAAAACATAAACCATAACCTAACCATGACCAACCTAAAACCTAATAAAGAGCAGGGATGTTAAAACTGAACACAGAAACAGAACAAGATATTCAAAAGACCAGAACCTAGACCAAGTTAGTGAATCGTGACATCAGAGAAGTAAAATATCAACAGGTAACTTTCTTAACATAGAAAAGTTGTTTCGTTGCTTTTGATTTTAAGTTTAGTTTCATCAGCTTCTGTGTATGAAGAATGGCTCATTTCAAACAAAAACCTTTTGTTTGGAAAAATAAAGAAAATTGACATTGACAAGGTGATGCTCCTCTGTTTAGGCTGATACAAAATAAAAATACAATCTATCCATACAATTAGAATTTTGAGGGTTCAAAAATCTCTCTTTATCCTCTGTCTCTTTGTCATTTAAATTTAAAGGGGTACCTGATTCAGTATTGCACTTCCATAAAGTTGGAACATTAGAAACAGATGTTTAGTATGGCTCAAGCTCCAAAAACACTGGATTCTACATTTCCCATAATGCATCTCTCTCTATATATAGCATCTCTTATTAGCCCTCCCTGCCTCCTCAATGCCAGGTCTTTCAAACCCCACACCTCTAGTTTGTAGGCTTTTTGTTAACCAACGTTAAGTCTCAAACCCAAGGCAGGATAACCCTGATGACATCATCCTCCAGAGCCACACTATACACTACACAACTGTTTTCACAGGCTGAGTAGTACTCCTCATGATGATTAAACTGAACTTCATGTGTAAAATAGCTTGAGTGTTCCTTTAATAACTTTATACTGCATTCAGTATATTTAACAACAATCTTCTGTTTGCAGACAATTGTGTTAGAAGTGATAATTACTGTAATGTATTCCCTCTGTGTTGCTCAGATCTCCCCTCCAAACGAGCACATTGTGCTGAACGATCCCTGGAGGCCCTGGTGGCAGAGATACCAGCCAATCAGCTACAACCTGTGCTCCAGATCTGGCAGTGAGGATGAGCTGAGAGACATGATCACCAGATGCAACAACGTTGGGGTAAACTACATCGCACAGTGATTTAGTGAAAGGCATGAGGAACAATGTTCTTCTGTGTTTGACAGCACCTCGTAAATCTACAGTCTTGTACAAGACAGCAAATTCTTACCAGATACATTACATAACACTTGACGCTTTATCTATCATCAATAAACAACAGACACCTGGCATTTTAGAACAAACGACATTTTTGAACAGCTACATTTCATGAATTAATGCCTCTGTCTTGAGGAACTATCATTCACATTTTAATTTAAGACATTTAGCTGTTGTTTTTTGTTTACAATGATATGCTTCAGTTCCTGGACCACCAACATTACAATAAACCAATAGTGAACAGTGCAGCTAAGACATATTCCTTTGGTCTGAGAATGAACTTAATGTGTTAAGAAAAGGAGCGAAAGTGAAGAGGGATACAAGGGAGGTGTTGATTAGTTGTGTTGCACCTACAATCCTGCATCTACCCCACAGGTCAACATCTATGTGGACGCTGTCATCAACCACATGTGTGGTGCCAGCGCTGGAGAGGGAACCCACTCTTCATGTGGAAGCTGGTTCAGTGCCAGCAGGAAGGACTTCCCCAGTGTCCCCTTTAGCCACTGGGACTTCAATGACAGTAAATGCAAGACTGGCAGTGGCGATATTGAGAACTATGGTGATGCCAATCAGGTAATGAATGTCACTCAGAAACACTGACACTTTTTATTACTATTTTACAGAGTACTTTTTCACGCCATACAAGGATCCATACAATGGTCCATTTAGTCAGAAGCTTCCACATTCATCCATTGTTTGACTTGGGAGTTTAAAACAAGAATAAAGAATAATTGAATTGTGATGTAAATGCTTATTTGCTGCTCCAGGTGCGTGACTGTCGTCTGGTTAGTCTGTTGGACCTCGCCCTGGAGAAAGATTACGTCAGGGACAAGGTGGCCGACTTCTTGAACAAGCTGATTGACATGGGTGTTGCTGGATTCAGAGTGGATGCCTGCAAACACATGTGGCCCGGTGACCTGGCTGCTGTCTACGGTCGTCTGCACAACCTCAGCACCACGTGGTTCCCTGGTGGCTCCAGACCCTTCATCTTCCAGGAGGTAAGTTTTTCAAAATGGTTTTTATGAGTTTACTTAATTTCAACACTGAACTGGTAAAATATATCAAAAAGACAAGAAAAATATCAACCAGCAGACAACCACCAAGTTCCATTAAAACATATACTGTAGATGCATACGTCACCATGTTAAGTGGCTTCAACTGACCTCTATAATTTGGTAGCTGTGTGTTTTACTGGTATATTTTGGTGAACCAAAAGGCTGCATGAACCTATTTGGACTTGCTTGATTTGCAGGAAAACATGCAGCTGTTAAACACAAACTGCTGCCAGTAAAACTAATATGCATTCAAGTACATGATTGGGCAGGCCCCAGCTGTAATCCATATGCAAGCATGTGATTGGATGAGCAATAACTGCCTACATGACCATTATTTATTACAAAAAAGATGGTCAGTAGACCTGTGGGGAAAATGAGCAAAGAAAGCAAGATGACATGCATACTGGGAGCAGATGTAAATATTCAAGAAGACATAACTACAGTAGTTGACAAGTGCCTGCATTAATACAGGTGCTAAAATATACTCTAAAAGGATGAAGCCGAAGGTGCTAAACTCAAAAAAACAAAGGTAGTAAGCTGCAAAAACATTCTGTGATCTCAAAAATAAGTGTGCTCTGTCCTCACTAACAGCATGAATGAATCAACAGCGGAAACATGGTTCGTGTTACTGCTGAAGCAAAAAGCTTATGTGTTGATTTCCTTCTAGGTTATTGATCTGGGAGGTGAGACCATCACATTTAGAGAGTACGTCCATCTGGGAAGGGTCACTGAGTTCAAATATGGTGCCAAACTAGGAACTGTCCTCAAAAAATGGAATGGAGAGAAGCTGTCTTACACTAAGTATGTGTGTTTCTGTTGGTGTGCCTAAATCACATATCAAATTGATACATTAGAATATTTATTTAACCACGAGATAGCTACAGTCCCATTTGCTGCATACATTGCTGTATTGGACAAATGGGTTCTTACTTGCTAATTGTGTTTCTAGAGACAAAATGTTTGACAAAATTATTAATAAATTATCACTGACTAGAACTGGTGCATTTCAGAGATTCTGAATAAAATTCTTTAGGTAATATTTTGTCCAAACTAGGGTGTTTTAGAAGTGCACGCCTCATTAGTAAAATTGTATTCTTGTGTGCAGGAACTGGGGAGAGGGATGGGGTTTCATGTCCAACGACAATGCTGTCGTCTTCGTTGACAACCACGACAACCAGAGAGGCCACGGTGCTGGTGGTGCATCTATCGTTACCTTCTGGGAGTCCAGGCTCCACAAGATGGCTGTCGCCTACATGCTGGCCCACCCATACGGAGTAACCAGGGTGATGTCTAGCTTCCGCTGGAACCGCCACATTGTCAATGGAAAGGTGGATTCTCGTTTAAGTAGGAATAATGATAAAATGCAATGTATAGTGTGTATTTGGAACTTTTTTTTTTTTTTTTGTTAAAGACATTTATCCATCATTATCTTGTAGGATCAGAATGACTGGATAGGCCCTCCCAGCCATGATAATGGATCCACCAAGTCTGTTCCCATCAACCCTGACCAGACTTGTGGAGACGGATGGGTGTGTGAGCACAGATGGCGTCAGATCAAGTGAGTCCTGTTGACCTTTCACGCACAACATTATTCACTTCTGCTTGGTCATTTGCACATTATACAGATTTTATTTTGTCATATCTCCCCTTTAGGAACATGGTTATTTTCCGTAACGTGGTCAATGGACAACCTCACTCCAACTGGTGGGACAACCAGAGCAACCAGGTTGCCTTTGGACGTGGTAATCGCGGTTTCATCATCTTCAACAATGATGACTGGTAAGGACTATTTGCTAAGTACTCTGTTACTGACAAAATACTAATTTCACCCACTTAAATCAAGTAATAGCCAGATTAAACAAATGTATAGGACTGGATTCGGATGCATGTCAGCGTCTTACAGACTGTAAAATATTAAAGTATAGCTCGCATGAACAATCAGCTATCAATCACAACAATTAATTGGATTTTTCTGTCTTGTAATACACTATTGGCTTTAAAATCCCTCTGACAATTTTCACCATTATGCCAAACTTTGTCGGTACTTTTAAAAAAACATCTCATTACTTTACTTCCTAAAAACTGCAAACAAATTGTGTTATACACAAAACTTCCAACAAATAATGCAACATTTTTAATATTTCTCTCGTTTGGGTTGTCCCATCACTCTCTAAACTCACTAAAACTCCCTTTCTCTCCCTAAGTGATATCCTATTCTGTTTGTATCCTGTTTTAATGGAAAATACAACGACATAAGAAGGCAAAATCTCTCAAAATACAGTTTCATTGTTACACTGTGGTGGTTTTAAAAACAATATGTACCTTGTCTTAACTTTCAGGGACCTGGATGTGACCCTGAACACTGGCATGTCTGGTGGCATCTACTGTGACGTCATTTCTGGCCAGAAGGAAGGAAACAGGTGCACTGGGAAGCAGATCAATGTTGGCGATGATGGCCGCGCCCACTTCAAGATCAGCAACAGGGATGAGGACCCCTTCATTGCTATTCATGCTGACTCCAAGCTGTAAACACTTCCTGTACAGCCTAAAATAAATCTTATTTTACTTTACTTGAATGATGAACTTGATTTTTTTTACTGAACAAAAGAATTTTAAAAAACATGATACAGGCAACAAAAGCCATACATTTGTAGTCTATTTTTTTTTTTTTTTTAATTTGCATGTTGCATATGTAACCACACGCAACAATGAAGTCACTTTTTTCAAAAGGATAAAAATAAACATAAAAACCCCTGATGAAATTTGAAAATGAAACCATAAAGGCCTGTTGTGCTGTGTTCTCCCCATTCACAGCAGCTGTCATGTGTGAGAGGGGATCTATCTGATTATACCGTGATCATCCTCTGTTCAAAAAGTAGTGTTTCTCAAACTTTAGTATCCTTCAAAGCCCTTGCAGTGACAACTGTTCTGCTGCCATCTTGGGAGGTTACTATATATATATATATATATATAAACTTTGAACACTGAAGGCCAGGGTAAAAGGAGTTACAGCATAAACTCTAATGATGACCAGAAAAATAATTTACTTCTCAAACAACATCAATAAACTTAAGGTGCATATACAGTATATTTAAATAAAAAATAATGTTTTGTTGGAAAGACTTCGTTAAATTATTGCAAAGCCCTGTCCCCTATGGTGCTGTTCTCACAGGGCACACATTTATAGACAATTTCTTCAATTTCACACAGAAGCAAACAAAAGCAGCTTTTCATTTGTAGCAGTGGGTTTTGTTGGTTGAAATGATGACTGTTGCCAGCTTATTAGACTACTAGACTTACTAGCTGACATAAGCTAATGCTAACTCTAAAACTCTTTGAGTTGGCTGAAAAGCTGTCTCAAGTTTACTTTTTTATTCCAGCTCATTTGTTTTAAAACAATAACCCTGTAAAGGGGTCTTTAATATGCTCTTGATGGCTCCCTATGACAGAATGATAAAAGCCTGAAGCTAAAGCTGCATGTCCCAGGCAAAAGGTCAGCATCCTCACCATCTTAGTTACTGTTGCTACGCCTGTCAAGCTTTCCATTTTGGCACAAATGCAGTTTTCAGTGATAAAGGTGACAGATTTACCACTCGAAATTTGCAGTAATTTTTGAAGCAATGCGATTTTAGACATAAGTAAAAGAAATTGCAGATTATAGCATCTGTAACTAATTTAAGGTTGGTTTAATTATTAAGACCTGTGATGCCATTGTCCTTCCTGCATTGTGTATTCTTCTCCTCCACTGGGACAACTCTTTGCCATCACACTGCAGCCACTTCAGTTTCACCTGAGTGCAACACTGGCATCTGTCATTAGGGCAGCGTTGGGTCCCAGAGGGCCAATGACCCAACTCTCCATCCTTACTTCCTCCCTCTCTCTGCCCGTGTTCCTGTCCCGTCACCCTTGCTTTCTCCCTGTCTCAACCTTCCCAGCCCACCTACTGAGTCCCCGTCAGCAGCACTGGACCGGTGACACTGGAGTGCTAGTCACCAGAGTTGAGACAGCAAAGGTGATGCCTGCCAGAACATTCAGCTCATCTCGGTTGTCAAGGCAACGTGACCCATGAGCAGAGAAAACCTGGGAAAATCTTTAATGCCTCAGAAAGAATAAGACATAGCAATGAATTAAAAAGGGAGTCTTATTTACTCAGTATGATGGTGTAAACACTGACCATATTTTTTGATATATATATATATATATATATATATATAAAATATACAGATATAAAGTGTTAAAATACTTTAGAGTGTCACTCAAATCATGCAGATTATAACAGAAAGCATTCTCCTTGCATCAAGTATTTTAAGCTTTCTAAAGTTGTGAATTGCTGTTTAATTTAAAGTACCGTACATGGCAGGTGATGAATCTTTGTTCACAAAATGTGCAAGCGAGAAAGTCAGAGTGACAGAGAGTGCAGGAGGATGGAAGGAGACCTTAACGTTGGACTAGACTCAACATATTGCAACTGCTAAATTATTGACCCTCTCTCCATATTTAGGTCCGGCAGCTGTGAGGGCCTGTACCTTCCGATTAGCTGCAGAGATGTCAGTGTAGCAGACCAGGGTCTTTGGTCCTGTCATCCTCACTGATGCTTTGTGACATGGCTGTCAACGGTGTCCCCATCCTGTTTCATATTTCATATGGTGCACCAGACCTGCCTGTCGCATCACCCAAGGAAACAGACAGTCATCAACTTAAAGACGAAGGAACGGAGTTTTTGGATCTATTCAGGTGTCTGACACTGCTCTTAGAAAGTCAAAAAGACAGTGAAGCTGAGATTCATGCTGTGCTCTGATAAAGACAAGGAACAGGGGCTTTTCAACATTGTCAATTTACATATAATAAATTACAGAATGACAAAATCTAAATAGTTACCTTGTTGTTTGAACAAAAAAAAAGGCTTAAGATGGCTTATTACACTATAATGGCTGTCTTGGTGTTGATTCTTTTGTTGATGGCTATTGCAGTAATCATGAACACAACATATGCTTCCTTTGAGCAATGTGGTACCTGGGTAATATTCAGCTTCATATCACATGGGGGCAGTATTGAAGCAAGAACTATGAAACATAAGCTTTTCCAAAACAGGATTCAAAAGGTCCATGAGACATTTTGCTCTCTCTAAAATTTATTTCATAACTACTTGAAATTCAATGCAGAATTATTCAAAATGCGAAAAGAATTCATGATTGATGTTTAATTCTACGAATTAAGCATGAATTATATATATATATATATATATATATTGTCAATGGCAGTATAAAAGAGGTGAATGATGTATGACCATATTGCTCATACAAACTTAATACATACAAAACTGCATAATGCTGGGCTGTTAGTGTTTACTCCCAGCTGATACAGACCCTGCCTTCAGTGTCCATTAATGTTAGCAGTCCATTATTCATTTGTATGATATTAACATCAAATCTTACAACAAATCATTCTGACAAAGAACTCAGTGCAGCGAGGTATTGATCCCAAGCTCTTGACAGACTCTTCATCCATTTTCTGGTCGCTGGCGAGTCCTGTCAAGCTTCCAGCTTCCTCACCCAATAGCTGTCACACCATATCTCTGTGTAGAGGCACTTTCACCATGACAACATGCTATGGCAACTTGTACATCTATAAACAGGCTGCCTTTAAATACTTTCAAAAGTTAGTCAGCAAAATTTATGAATTAAGATTTCACATATCTACTCTAGCAGATCTAATCTGGAAGAAGTTTCTATGTCCTCAAGAAAAAAAGGAGCCATAAGATGGTATATAAATGAAAGAAACCGTTATTTTATGTACTAAATGAAAATATTGTAATAGTACAATAGCAGATTTCAAAACCGTGGAGACAGTGTTGTGACACAGCTTTTTACACTATTTGGTGTTACAACAACCTTATTTCCCCAGTGGATTTATTTAGACTTTTATACATGGTACCACATGACATGCACTAGTGAGCTGTTTTATGTATTATTTTTAATTGTTCTGTGAAAAGATGGAAAAAACACTGGCCACGATTCAGCTATCCTAACTGTTAGGATAAGCACTTCTGAGATATCATGTTTTCTGAATGCAAAGCAGGATACTTTTAATTCATTGTTTTTCATCGTTTGCATCTTGACTGGATATTATTCATATTCATGTTGATTTATAGCATGTGAGAGTTGTCTTAGCCTGTTTATGTTGTTTGTATTGTATTTCTAACAATGCTTTCATCATGTTTCCATGCTGTCCTTTTGGCCAGGTCTCTCAATTTTTCCTGGTTATTTAAAGGGAACTGAAATTGAATGAGGGTGTAATCACTAGTTTGGACGTAAAATTAGGAAATAATGAACTACAATAAGCATATTTTCTCACATTGAGGTCTCACATTGGTTGATAATCATCTGTACATGATGCCATAAATTGTACTGAATAAGAATATTCTCAAAGAAACTGAAGTATCATACAAGTTGCGTACGCTGAACTGAACCTCACTGCTGTTTTACAAATACATGTCTTAGTGTATAAGTTTATATCAATATCTACAAAAAGTATAGCATGTAATTTAGACAAATTAATAGCATCAATCTAGTCAAAATTGAATAATTTCCCCCAAAACACACTTTCCTATTTAATCCTATGAAAGAGAATAGAAAATAGCGTGAAATTATGTTGATACATTAGTACATTGGTCTCTGTCACAGTTACCCTTTACCAACACCTTTGCTGTCCTTGCAGTGAGCTTATTCATACCCCCCACCAACCGATTATACAGCAGCGCACAGAGCAATGTGAAGGTTGGCCTTTTGTGTCCTCATACATTTCTCTGCTTTAGTCTTTAATGATATCATTGCCTGGCTAAGTAATCTTTTATAGCTGACACCCCACAGGGTGGCCAATATTTAGTCTATGCACACCGCATGTGTGTGTGTGCATGTGTGTGTGTGGTCTGTACCTCAGGCATCCTAAATGTAGAATGTGACAAGCCCTACTTAGCCCTGAATCTTATACCCAGACTCTAATATGAGGCTAAAATACCACTATGTGAAACGGGCGCCCAGCACAACTTTGAAATAATTGAGACAAACTCATTCAGTCGCGGCTCATTTAATATAATGAGCAAAGTGAGCTGTTCAATTTGCATACTGATAAGATGCCTCCATCAGGATACATAGCACCCTCTCATACTGCAGATATTCACTGTGGATATTACATTTAATCAGAGCACGGATTTACTTTACAAACACACTAAGAGCAGTCCAAACTAAGGCTTTCAATTAGACCATTGCAAGTTATTTTTAATCACCTCAAAGGAAAATTGGGCAGTGGGTCAACAGCTTCCTGAGTCCAACAGAAGTTCCTTAGATATGGGGTTTAACACAGATCGAAAAGATTGGAAACACAAAGCACATTTGGTCTTTGGAAATTTGTTCCGAAAAGAAATCCTGTCCATTTCAGAAGCATTTATATTTCATGTGTTGGCTTTGGGATGTTATGTGATGACCTCTTTCAGCTGCCGCCCTTGTGCTTTCTTTATTGATCCCTGTTATTGCTGTGGAAGTCCCCTGCTGTTTTTGTTTGCTCCCTTACGTTCTCTCCCCATTCCAGCAGATTCCAATTGCACAGGTGCTCTGCCTGGCTGTTTGTATTGCACATGGTGGTATAGCTGAGACCAAAACAGTGAGGGCAGCAGCGCTGGCTGGTCTAATTCACATGTTTGTGCAGAGGCTCCAAGCACTGCTGGAGGAATTGGACCAGCGACGTAGTCCACAGCCTGGTTCCAGAGCCCACAGGCCTGTGGAGCAAGACTTTCTGAAAGGGAGCAGATGGTGACATGAATAGTGCAGCAGATCCCGACCACCCCTGCCCATTGCCTTGCTTGCAGCACATTACCTCAACAAACGCTTCTCATAATTGATGTGCTGGAATGGCCCCATCATCACTGGATTTTGCAGAGTGGCAGAATCATCAAGGTCATTACTGCCACTCTGACATACTTACTATACTGTAATTCAGGGTCTGGGACTTCTTCAAGAGGAGGGGACTTCACGAAACATATTGGAGACTACTATACACATACTAGATTTGTTTGTCTCTGTGTATGTAGCACTGGTGTAGAGGATGGAGGTTATATATTGGTTACCTGACAAATTGTAGGTGTAGTTTCACTAGGGCTACAGTTTTATATCGTATTTTAAGTCCATATCATTTTATCTCTGTGAGCGATTCAAAAACACTTTTTCCACTTAATTCCCTATCTGTCTACCAGGCGTTGCAGGGAGGGGGGGAGGCCCACAGAATCACTTTAATTATACACGGCAGCCCTGGGCAACATATAACGTTAAACTTGTATGGCTTGGTTTAGACAGAGCATGTGAAAATCTGTTTTGTGACCCAGCCAGTCCAGTGCTCTGTCACTGTATTCCCAGTTTAATTTATAAAAACACAAAGTCTAGCAGTTTTCCATTAAAACTATTTGGAAATGATGAACCTGTTTCTTAAATCAATTCTTATATTTGTGACATCAATATTAACAGTCAGCCTGATTAACAGTCAGTTTACAACATCTGTCTGTGCAGCCCATCCATCACTACTGTATACACAGCATATGTCCACTGACAAATAAAACTTTAATCATTTGAAATTTTCTACATTTTTATTTGTCCATTACTTTGGTTTATGACTAAATACCAGCAAAACAAAAATATATTCCCATCAGCCTCAGCTGTGTATTTTGTACTAATTAGCAGATGTTGCTACCAGTCTTTATGCTCAGCTAAGTTAAATGTTTCCTGGCTGTAGCTTCATATTTACCGTACAGATATGATAGTTATATCTTCTCATCTAACTCTCGGCCAAAAAATCGTATAAGCATATTTCCCAAAATGCAGAACTATTCTTTTAATAAACTCAGGCTCACACTCTACCTCTGCCTTTTGTGTATAATTCACTCCACTATCCCTTGTCCCCCTGAACTTGTTTGTTTTCTTTTCCTTTCTATGTGCAGAGTGCAGAATGCAATGTCCATTGGTTACCATATTTGTTATGACTGCTGTTTACTCTTCGGATGGCCTTTGTGTATTGTATGCTTGCCATGAAAATTGAATTAGCAAGCTTCCGTGCCAACGTAGTTCAATGTAAAGTGTTGATAACTTGTCACTCACAGTGCAACATTCCCAAACAATGACCAAACCGCAGGCTGAAGGCATGTAAACCCAAGGGAAGATGTCACATTTCCCAGGGATATTCATGAGCTTTTCTGGATTTAAATCTGCATAGAGGAAAACAACAACAGGCAACCGGCCTCTCCAAGGTGAAACACAAGTGTTATTTTATTTATGTCCTACCTACCCACCCCCCTCCTTCTTTTTCTCCTCTCCCTGGGGAGACAGGCCGCTGTGCCCCAGAAAGCTGACATGCCCGGGCTGAGGGGAGCCGGCACTGAACACATGCAGCAGTTCTCCTCCGCTGCACCAACACACACTTTCCCCGAGCACTCGCTTGACCTTCAGACACACCAAGAGGGTTTGGTGGGCGAGTACCGACTGAGAAAAGAGTCAACTTTTTATTTGAGAGATTAAGGGCGTGGCAAAAGTGTATACATGGATGGTATGGTGATTGAAATGGTCAGGAGCTTAAATTCAGGTTCTTCTGCATTGTATTTTAAAAGTGAAGGTAAATATAGTATGTCATTTTTAGATTCATATTATTCAATATATATATGACGGGATAAGTGGCTGGTCTTTTTTCCCCTCTCTCCAGGAGCTGCTCCACTTTCTGCCAAAGATTGATTGGCTGAGAGCTAGATTGACATATCAACGGCAGCTGCCCGGCAAACTAACCCTGTTAGGTCAAAGCACCCTGACAGCTAGCTGACACCCCAATTACCTGATGAGCCGCCTGCTGTGCGCTGTCTTTTAAGGAAAGCTTAAGACATCTTCTCCACCACCCTCCCCATTCCTCCTGCTTAATTTCTTTCCATCACTTGTCATCTGATTATGCGGTTGTTCACTTTGTTGTGTCAGCAGATGGAGAGGGGGTTAATGACTGGGGGCTGAAAGTGCTTCAGTACACCCACTCCTCGCAGGACATGTAACTTCAGAGTACGTAATGGATTAAAAGAAGAGGGATGGAGTGAGTGGTACATGTATGTGCATGTGTGACTTTAAAAGGCAATATGCAGTCTCTTCAACCCATTTACATGCATGTTTTCTTCTTTCCTTCAGAATACTGCTAATGCTTAGAGATGGTTTGTGTCTCAAAGGATGCACAAATTGACAAAATTGCAAACGTATGAAAATAAAAATCTAAAAATCTAAATGTATTTGTACTTTTAGAGGAAATGCATTCAAATTTTATTTTCAAATATATAATATAAAAAATGTGTTTTAATATATTTTGAGCCAATTTGACCAATTAGAAATGCTTTTTTGAAATTGTTGAAACATAATTGCTATATTTTTTGTTATTATTATTATTTTTGCATTTTGGGTTTAGGGCCTAGTCTTTATCAAATATTCTGCCTCATACTTTAACTAATGGTAGATGTGAATACACAATATAGTATAATATGTCTCATAATGTGTCTAGAAGCACAGCTGCTGTATGCAGTGAGCTAAACACACTCCCAATAAAAGTTGTAAAAGAGCAGTGTTAAGCAGTGTTTAAGTTTTTACTGAAAGCAAATGATAAACTGAAAACATTATTAGACAACAAATTAAATTATAGTGATTACAAATCAGAAAAAGATTAAATACCATAAACAAGAGTTAGACCAAAGGTATTGATAAAATGAATGAGTACAGTAACAAGGAAGCTAAATTCACAAATGTATCGACTAACTTTTAAATAAGCTAGATTGTCCCTACATTGTCCCTTATTTCGGATTTAGTATAAGCAGTGAAAGATCTACATTAAACACCTATAGGAGGTGCAACACAGTAATCTTCAAAACATACACGTAAAGTTCACAAGAGTAAAATTAAAAAGAGTAAAATACATACAGTAACAACAATAAATTGGTTAGAATGTTGTGTTAGCGACACATTAGCCTCAGACAGCTAGCATAATGGCTAGCCTGGTTAACTGTAAACTGATCGCAGTAAAACAAAATAACAAATCAACAATCACAAAACAGCTGCAATAAAAAGAAGACCTACAGATAATGCTCCAACAAGGGCATTTTAGGAGTAGATAAAAGATGCTTTTGAATATTTGCTTGGTCACAGATAACACTAGATGTCAGTTAAACTGCCATAGAACTGTGCCAGTAGTGGTTGCTATTAGCAACAGACTGTTCAACTGAAAACAACTGCTAGTGTCAGAATAATATGCTCCAATAGGATAAAATTACTGATCAGTGTTGTTTACCAATTCTGTAAAATGATTTTTCTATAATATCTTAATCATTTTGAATAAAGAATTGTAACATTGGTTGTCTAATCACAATTTTGTCATTTGAAAGCTTTTCCATTATGAAAAAGGTAGAACGTCACACATAGCTTTAGTGATATATATATATATATAAAAATGAGTAATCATTAGGTTGTACTTAACTGACAGCTACAATGGCTGTACTGAATATTTTGATAGATGGATTTGCTATATAGTTAGTCAAAAAAAGGAAGTAAAAGAAATAATAGTAGGTCTTAAAGGTTTTCTCAGAAATAGAACTGCACACATTATATCCAAAAATAAATTCATATTGGCACATACAATATATTTTCAAGAGTATATACAGTATGTCCAAAGTGGCTTACAATAAGTAAGTCACTCCATCTGATAATATAATGTAATGTAATGGCACCCACACAGCAAAGATTTGTTAAAAAAAAAAGTTCATTAATTTTATATAGTTTGATTCTTTTTGATGAATCCTCAGGTGATCATGTTTACCTATTGGTAAAAAAGGCTCCCAATATATTTGATAATTATTTGCACAAAATTATTTATGACATGTTTTAGGTGTAAATACGCCATTGGCTGCTGCTTTAATTGCAGTGTCTGTGTGATTGGCTCTATATGCAAATGTCTTTTGTCTAAATGAACACCAGAAGACAAAATGCGATAGTCTTCACAATAATGTTGTTTTGTGCTACAATGCAAGTTTTGCTGGAATTTTCACCATAAAAACTCCCACTGTAAACTATTATAACAGATTCAGTAAATGTATTAACCCTGGGATAACCTGATAATAGTTACTGTGTGTGGCTCTGGTGTCAGGTAACAGGCCCTATCTTACATCTATAATAAGCCATATCATCCCCTCATCAGACATGATTTAATGAGTCAGCATAACAGTCTTTCTCCAACCCCAGATCGGATTATTATAAACATGCCACCCTGAACACGCAAACACTTCTGGGCCTTCCTTGTCTTCCCGGGAATGAATTCACTTCATGCCGTATAATGAGAGTCGGTATGGGGTCCATATGGTTACAGCAGGGTTGGGTAGGAGCGGAGAGAGGGAGACAAGAAGGGGGTAATGCACGTTTTAATGAGATGTTAGTCTCTGTGGCACACCTGCACTCCAGCAATCTGTGATGATTGCTCACTAGAGCCTAGAGAGGTATAAACTGGTGTAAGGTATAAGACCTGAGTAAAGTGCAATATAAGAGCCTTAGAGTGCCTAAAATGCAGCACTGACTTCATCAACATCTATATTAAATGAATTAGCCTGGTTAATTTGGACAAGACTCCTGATTTGCAGCACTGCTGGAATTTTCCTCTGTTAACAATGAGCAACACAGAAAGCTAATCAGGTATGACTAATTCAAACTTTTTAGTATGTGTTTTCTGGTCATTTGGCTCTTCTTAGGTTGCCGTACAGATTGGATATGGCCCCGAGTGGATTGTGACTCACAGCATCTGTGACACAGCCTATGTTGTCTTTCTCTGTAGCAGCTAGTTGAGCATTTGCCCGCCACATGGCTGACTCTGAGCGATTCATTTCTGCCATGTGCTCGCAGCTTGGCGTAGCTGCCTTTGTAGCGTCTGTGTCACATGGCAATGATGTGATTGTGAGGGTGAGCCAGTGGTGATGATAGCCAGAATCCAGGTACTGTAGGGACCTACAGGGGATGCTGCACAACAGTTAAGATGGAAATTTAATCTGTTCTGTAAATGTTAATGAAGTCATCTATGTCCAATCAAAGACAATAATTCGTCCAGTCAGTAGAGACAAGCACACACATACCACAGTATTGTATGTATAATTGTTTTGACCTTGACGTCTTGGTGGCATGGCCAACCGTGCTCAATACAGTAACTGTAGTAGCATTTATTGCCATTCAACACAGCTCTATGATTTCACATGACAGCCCGACTGGACAAAATTATCGTGATTTGACTGGGAAATAGCTGCTCAAGGTCAAACTAAGACTAACAGCGTGTTATCCTGAGCCAGAGGGGGGCTGAGTCGACTGATCTCGCACAAGAAGACCACACCAAAACCACCGGGGGCCTATTAGGGGCTACAGATTGTAGGCCTTGTCATGCATTCACTCTATTTATGTCTCTCAGTTGTCTTTTAAATAATGCATCTGTGTTTAAGCAGAGTCCTGCTTTTTTAAACACAGCACCTGGCGTGCTTTGGTATTCTGCAGTTTGCTCCCTCCCGGGGCACAGATTTTTATAAGGCTTTGTGAGGGGACTTTGGTACGGAGATGTGAGGGGAGAATATGAGTGAACTGAGTGCTGCTGCATGACAATGAAGTTAGTCTGAGAAATGGTTGGTGTGTATTGTGTAGTAGGTGGAAAGCACAATACATAATGGAATAGGAGAGAAGAGGATAGAGAAGTAAAAGCACACCAATCTAACAATCATGCTTCAATGAGGATTTCTGTCATTCTAAATTTGGCAAATCAACTTATTATAACAGTTTTCCCACTTTCAATGAAAATGCAAGAATAACTAATGAATTATATTAGGTATTCATTTTGTTGTATTGAAACATGGCATTATTATCTTAGTGTACTTGAAAATATGTCGACCAGCAGGAGGGCAAGGGCTTGTATATAAGTATGTGTTTCTTCAAAATTTGGTTCTGAGTGTATGTACATGATTGCAATTCTTTGCACATTTGTTTCCCGCATTCTGAGTCGGGTATTTTTAAATTTAAAGTTCGCTACATGTTGCAGATCTGAGTTCAAATGTATGTGGCTAATGAGGCCTCTCAAAGGCCTATTAGAGAAAGTGCTCTTGCCACTCTGATCCGAGTGGTTAGTACTGTTTCCCCAATGGACCTTTGATTCTGACCCAGTTTGTAGGAAAAGCATAATGAGCTGAATGCTACTAAGTTTATTCTCTCATTAGCTCTGACCTGTGCTCGACAGTAATATGTCCTTCTCTGCAATAGAATTAAATCTTCTCTATTTGTTCTCTGTTAACTTGCCACAGTTAAAGCTGCAGCATGTAACTTCCAAACAGCAGAAGTGACAGGAGAATTGAAAGTTGGCGTTTGTCAAGTTTTTTCACGAGATTGTTGTTGGTGTATTGTGAAAATCCAACCATGTCACAATAAAACTGCAGTTAGAGTGTGATTCTTACTTCTTCAGTAACAAGTAGTGTAAGGGATTACAATTTGATATTCAGTAATTATATTACAGTTACTAACCCCAGTAATGCTGTTTTACTTCAACAATTTGGGAGTCGGCCTGTTTGCTGTCTTAACAGGAGTTTGAAGGAGGGCTGATATCAATTTCTTGTGAGTCTCTGTAAATCAAAAGTTGTCTTATATACATGTTGTGTTTTCTTAGCTGCCAGATAGCCACCAGTAACTTTGTCTGTATTCGGTTGGTAAACCTTCACTTGCATGTGGATAGTCACCAGGGCTAACCTAATGTTAGCTGTTAATGGTACCTCCTAACCGTAGGTTGGCTGCTTGTTAAAACACAGTTTCTTGATAAATATTTCTACGTGTATTAAATACAGAAGATGTGGCGTGTGGAAGTGGATGCTTTGGAGTTGTTTAAAGGCACCTTTGATAGAGGTGGGCTAAATATCTAAAGTAAACTAACAGGTAATTACATTTTGAGTAGTTGATTTGAGTAATTAGTAAGGTAATATAGTTACTTTTATAATGAGTATTATGTAATGAGTAGCTGATTACATTCAAGTGGCTTGCCTAACAGTAGTAATGCAATATATTTCTGGGTGAAGCTGAACATTTGAATATTGAATATTGAATAATGTTGGCATTAACTCAACAAACTCAATCAGTACTTTTCAGTAGCAGAGTATGGAGAGTGCCGTTAAAGAGGAACTCCACCAATTGTACATGTCAATTTACTAGTCACAGGAAGTACCTCTTAGCCAATGGAAACACTTGTATAATGGCTGCTTTTTCAATACAGCCTGTGGTTAAGTCTGAGAAAATGATTCAAGTGACATCACCCGAGTATCTTTGTTTAGTCTTCGACACTAAAACCTTTTGACAGACAGCCTGTGTTACAAACTGAGGATGTGTAGTTTGATAGAAGTCTGGGGGGTCTAATGAAAGATGGTATTGAGTTGCATTATGGGAAAGTAGGATCCAGAGTTTTTGTAACTTGACCCATACTACAGTAGGAATTAAAAGTCAAGAAGTCCCTGCCTCATCTGTACCGACTTCTATTCTTTTTTAAATCTGCGCTAAATTGCTGGATTACCTCTTTATTCACAGTAAATACTGTCTTTTTTAGTGTTTCATCACACTTCTCCATACAAATTGATATAATATCAATATATGAATTCAAAAACCTCATAACAATGTATTGGAAAGTTTACAGGTGATAAGTGATCAAATGTAATTTGCTGGAAGGTGCTTGTTTGATGTCATAATGTGCACCACTAATCAGTAACTCCTATTTGACATTGAAGCAAACAGTGGGGAGTTTATAATTAAAATTCTAAAACATCTGAAAACCTACATTTCATGATACTCGGATTCCAAGAATCAAAGGGAAACTTCCACATTTTTCCCTCCCAGGGATTCCCACAGCATTGCTATGCTTGGCTGTCGCACGTCTTTTCAATCACAGAAGGCTACACAGTGTGAGGGTGTCTAACTGCAGTGGACCAAAAGTCCTGAGACGGGCCTCGGATGGAACTGGAGGCAATTAAACAGGTTTTACAGTCATTTCATTTCACAACTTTTTTCACTCAGACTTCAGACTAATGACAGAATGTAGACTCATGGGCACTCAGTTCAACGTGATAAAGTTCAACATCAAATATGGACAAGGTACCCCGCAGGACTTGTGCCTGGTGTAAACAATCTGGTTTGTTGAAATACAAGGCTGGTTGTCTAAACTCAAATATTTACTGTCAAAACTTATTTTTTATAGTTTTTTTTTTTTTTTGGGATATGTATGCTCAAGGTACTTTGTCATGGCATGTATGACAGGATGGACAGTTGGGCACACATCACCAAACTTTTGCAAAATGGGATAGTTTTCTCCAAACTCAACGCCAGCAGATGTCACCAGAAGCAATAGTCTTTACACAGTGAATTACTACAAGTTCTAACTTAAAACAAGATTACAAACATTATAGGCCACATAATCACGAGATTTCTAGGCTTTTGGGAAAAGTTATAGAGAAAGAAAAGGCAGAAACTTGCACTTCTTTAAGAGTTTGTACATACACACAAGCATACATATGAGAACAGGAGAATGTGTGCACACGCTTCTTCACTATGAGGAGATTACATGTCTTAGCTGGAAAAACCATTATGAAACCTGCTCAGTACAGAAGCAAACATCAATAATAGAAGTATTAAGAATTTTAATCAAGGACTTATTTAAGATGGTAATTGGTGGTGACAAAAGCAAAGGACCAAGTGATTCAATACTTGATGACGACAATTCTGCATCCTTTATTAGTAGTATAATTTAACGCAGTTCCCCTACAGATTCACTGCTGGTATTCTGGGGCGGTAGTATCACTGATTTTCAAAGCACCTCTGTCAGACAAATGTTTAGCATATTCAACATCCCCGGATCAATATGTTGTCCGGGAACAGCGTCTCTCGCGCTCCACAATTAATTCACTGATGTCGACCTCTGGCTTGAGTTTTAGTGAAGCCAACATCATCCGCCTGCTGATGGAACAGAGAGGGACATAAAGCAAATGACCTGTTTTAATACTCCTCATCAAAGCCCACAATAAAAGATCAAATGGGGCAGGAACAACCAGGATCTCTTACAATGACCTTAAAGTGAGGCGCTAAACGTCGTCTAGGTTGTGACAAAGGTCAGCTTGCTATTGATCTTTCCACAGCAAGTCTTAGCAACATTTCCTGTCATACTTTGATGGGTGGGTCAGTGGGTGGGTGGTGGTGGTGGCAGGGGTTTAATATCATACCATACAATAGCAATAGTATATTTATACAGTTCAGGGGTGGACCGCATGTAAAAACACATGGATTCTGACCCAGAATGGCCCCATCAAAAGTGCAGTATAGTATTTGTTCAAAAATGTTCTTTCAAATACCATTTATAATGTGGTTGACAACTTACAGAGGTAATACATTTGAAGAATAAGTCTGTATCCAATCATTTCAATAACAAAATGGACCAAAAAACAGGAGGTGCTTCTTTTAAAGCAGTTCTTTAAGTTTATAAGATCATAAATCATCAAAAAAAGGATGACAATGTATCATGCATTAATGTTTTTATTTGTAAAAAATGAAGTTTACTCAAGAGTAAAAATAAAAACAGTATGTCAACATGTAATTTTAATGAGGTGCAGTGAAAGTAACACCAAAGAAGGTATCACAATGTAACTATACAGTATATATCACAATATAACCATTAAGAACCTTGTCTTGCTTGTATATTTGCAAAGGATTTTAAATAACAACACAATAAAACAAATCTGATCTCTGTCCATTCCTAAACATCACATTCCTGCAACTTTGATATCAATGAAAAGTCTGACTCACCCACCATTAAATCATCGCAATGTTTGCCAGACATCCACTCATTTGTTTGTGCTCTATTTGTAATTACAATATTTCCAGCACCACTTTGACGCACAACAGCTGAATATTAAGTACTGACATTATACTACTGCATGTGGATGTAAGCGTAAGTCAGACTTGTTGCACTTGTTTTTTTTTGGCTCTAACACTATCAGAGGAATGATTTGTTCATTGGCATTTTGTCAGCTCTGCTTCCTGAGTGAATGTTTGTCATTTCATAATTTTTTAGCCCCATCTTTAGGTTTGGATCTGTTGCTTCTCATTGAAAGGGAAATTCTCATATATACCCAACACAATTACTTTGCTGTGCACCGTCAGAGTGTAGGGAAAATGAATGGGTAATCTCTGAACACATCTATTTCTATAGAAACAGCCATTGTTAGACATGTGAAACAGCCAGCAACTTTTAAAAAATCTTTTCCTGTTATCTTGCATAGCTCATCACCTGCACACAGGTTTTTCAGTAGATCATGAGTTGGCTCAGTGCTGGTAGCATGTGTATGCATTGAAGCTGAAATCATATTGATAGCACAAAACCTAATTTACAATATTTAAGACTTTGTAATATATGTCTACTTATTATGATAGCAAAAGTTATTTCAGTGTTGTTGTAAGCTTCATTAAAGGCCCTGAAAACCTATTTTCTCAACCAGCTCAATAATAATAATAGTTGCCAGACCACTGTCAATCAAATGTGATAACACACCACCTACACAATCCTAATTAAGCAAATTAGCTGAGTTCTTGAGTTCAACTTTTAATAAATAATACCATAGAACGCCTTTTTCTGAACTTTAATTTTGACTGTTGCTCATGTAGTCATGAATTTAATGTAATAGGTAAATACTTAAGATTGAAACCAAGTTTTCAGGGGCTTTAAGGAAAATTCTAACGTTGCCATGTCCACAGATCTCACCATTTAAATGGGCCAGTAAAATCAGTAGTAAAAAAGTAGGTTAGATAATAAACTGGGGGTGTGATTACAGTACGTGTGGTCATCTAACCCTAAGTCTGTCAGACTTTAATGATATTGCAATGAAACTGGTTTGTAAAATATTATGATAACAGGAATAACTATGTAATATGGCCATAACTACTAATATTTTTCCCCCTTTAACACTGGAGAATGACTGAAGAAGACCCTCCAGTTGTAAACCCACGAGGCTCACCACCTCTAGTCATCAATGATCCGGGGATTAGCCTCTGCTGGTTATCTGAAGCCACTGATGACAAAGATAGAGAGAACTACGCAGATTAGATGTTAGTGGTATATTTTTGTACTCTCTGATCGGGTGAAGGAAATGATGGATGGACTAATACCTGCCTGCGTCTTCCTCCTCTCCTGGCTCGGGCTTTATTGAGATCTTTAGATTCACTTATCTGCAGGCCCCCAGGTTATCTCTCTCTACTCCTTCAATGACAAGGGCCACCTCAGAGAAGCCCTGCAGATGCTCTTTTCCCTAAACAAAGGAATTCACACTCCTGTTTTTTCTGTCATCTGTTTGTTTGTTTGTTTTTTGTTTATTAAGATCCCCATTAGCTTCTGCATAGCAGCAGCTGTTCTTCCTGGAATCCGCACAGTTTACATAGCGACAATACAAATCTACAAATGCACACTACTCATCACACTACACGAACATAACACATCGTAATGCACGTCTGTTGTAAATAAAACAATAACAATTGACACAATTTAAGTAACACAAACACAAAGAAAATAGACAGGCTCCACTTTCTACTTAAGTAATGCTCTTTAAGCATTTTTAAAAAACCATATACTGTACATTATTTTGTTGTGTAATATGATTTGGGAGTAAATTCCATTTTTGCAATGCTTGCTCTGTATATTACTGTACGTTGAACTGATGTGGTTTTGGATTTTGGCAATGTGTGCTCAGATTCACAAACAGATTAATTTTGTTGTATTGGTGAATGCAAAAATTGATCACAAATTGCAAAGTAACCTGGTTTTTAACACAGAGTTGATTCCACCTTCTACACAGGAGTATTTTGCCAGTAGGAAAATCGCTGCATTTTGTGAGAGCCTGTTGAAAATTCCACTCTTTTGCTCTGACCATATGACTGATAATCATTGTTTTCATTTTTAGTTTTCTTATCTAATTCTGCACATTGGACTGCAACCAAATAAGCAGCAATACCTTTGCATGGGTTTGAACATCTGTGTTTGATGATTGTCAATATTGTGCCAGTTGTCCTTGTTTTCTGCTGCCAGCGCAAACACACAAAGGGTGGAAACTGAGGTGGCAATTCAGTTCCGTTTGATTTGAGTTTATCCTTTTGACCAGGCTGTATTTAAACAAATGGTGTAATCTCACTGACTGGCATCTGTAAGGGATGACCCAACACAATTGCTGGTGCTTACATTCCGGCTGTAGTTCAGCAAGAATTAGTGTTATGTTTTGAGGAGCCTCTTATTGGTTCTCTGTTTTTTGTTTTGTTTGAGTTGAGAGACACTTTTTGCAAGCCAAATGTGTATATCCATATGAATTTTACAGGCACATGATAGAAACCCCATATTTGAGCCCCATATCTGTCTTTGCATGAAAATATCAGATTCGATTGGATTTTGGGGTATCTAAAAACAACCTTAGCAACAACACCCACAATTTTCTTGGTCATCCCATTCAGTCAGATGGGATCCGCACAGAGGATGCTTATCTACCCCCCCTCCCACTGCCCCGATTTAAAGTAGCTCCACTTTACCCCATACGAGGCTGAATGGTGTCATTATCCAGGATCAAGTCCAGATCCCTGCCACCATCACCACCACCAGGCATGACTGGATTAAGTATTGACAGCATGGACTGCAGTCTCTCCTCGCTAATGCTAAACCCACTGGTAGGTGCCACCTGGTGATAGATCCATTCAGTAACTAAATATGTCCCAGCATGCAACACACATACAAACCTTAATACAAGGCATAAACTCTTTTTTTTTTACCCTGTAAAAATAAACTGTTGTCATTTCTAATTATTAGTGTGGGTGTACAGAGAAAGAATTTACTGCTCTGTGGGTTATACAGAGTAAATGCACAAAGAGGGGGCTTTTAAAATGAGGATTATGGGCAGATTTTATAAACCCACAAGTAAGACTTCATACCAAGAAGTGCAACTAAGCATTCCACTCCAGTGCACTTTTACCTTAGCAGTAACATTTATGTAAGAATCCATGTCAAGAAGTTGCAGGAAAGTTTGCAAGACAAGTGTGACACTTTGCAAGGAGAAGACAGGAAGACCATGATGTCACCTGGCCCGCTTACTTCAGATGTCCCGGCTTCTCTGCCTCAAATGGGGACTTGTTTCAAGGGATGCCCCAGGGCTATGACGCCTCAAAGAACTCCAAGAAATACCCTCGACCGTCTCGAGAGCACTTCCTCTTCAAAGTGCAGGTGCATTCAAACAAAGAACAATTACTTAGCTGACTGTGCAGCGTCCACAATAATGTGGAATATTTATGTAGGAATTTTATGGCCATACATTGACAAATGTCACTTTAAATCTCAAGAGGTAAAAATCCATAACAGATACAGCATAAAAGTTTCAAAAAAGAAGGAAACTTTATTGTATTTCTGCAATAAAATGTTGTTTAAAATTTTTTTTAAGTCTGAGAGAAATACACAGACAAGCTGCTGTTTTCAATATCTGATATTAACAATGGATCAAAATACTACATGTAATGTGAAAGGGGCCATTCTGATGAACCCCCAAAGAATCATCAACCAACAGGCAGATGTTTTCAGGGAAAAAGCTCTAAAAAAACATTGTATGCCACCTGCCTGACAGAGAGACACAGTTAGCAACTAGCTGGTGAAGCAGCTAAAGACCCTTTTTTCAGGAGTTGGTGGAGACCGAAACAGAAAGTGATTACTGGGCTTTGTGGAGGAAATTCTGATTTCCCTCTCGGAGTAGTGAACAAATAATATGATGATTCAAACCAGTTGTCTTTTGAGTATTTAATTAAACAGAATAATAAAAATACAATGAACAAGTGTAATAAGTAAAGATTAAGATTATTAAAAGAATGTACAAAGAATAAGGAGGATCACAGAAGTTAATCTATTTCAGCTGAAAGGACAGAGCCTAGTACACATCAGCGTACAAAGAGTCTGACCCCGAAAGAGGGAAACAGTCACATACTTATAACATTGGAAAAACAACCAAGCAAGAGAGACATAATACTGTCGGACCTTGGTCTAAGTATCTGTCTCTTACTCTAGCAAACATCATATCCAAGCAACAGTACAAGACAACCTGTACTCTATCCTTCGAGGGATAGGCCAGGTTGCTCTACAAGATAAAATGTACCATAACATCAATATGTTAACCAAACCAGCTATAATAGAGGAAAATAATAAAGTTCCAGTAGGAATAAACATTGCATGCAGCAAAATCATAAATGGTCATGAATGATAAATTTTGCCCTGACAGGCTTCTGCAGAAACAGGATTCCAAATCAATGCTAATGCTAATATGCTCTGTTTCTACTAGATGTGTAAATAACTGTTTGCTACATGTCTGCCATAACATCATTATATAGTGATAATATGGTAAAGTCATGTTTATAGCTTGTTGCGCTGCCTCCAAGTGTCCCAAAAATCAATTAATGCAGGTTCAAGTTTAAAAGTCCATTCATTCTTACAAGCCCCATTTACTTTTGGTATAAACATGTAATGTGTATCTGGATACATTATCTGGATATTGACATCCATTTCACAAGCCTTTGCATTTAGACCTGTTACTAATAAGCATTCTCTCGATTCATGCCCACATTGTGACTGAATGTGTTTGATTTTAAAATCACTTTTTGCAGGGAAAGACCTGCTATACTTGTATTTTTTGTCGGGCTTGCTTAAGCTACCAGGAAGAGCTTGGAGTTTGGTGATCCTTCAGCTTGCAGGGTGGATTTTCTTCTTAAGAATGTGGTCACGCTGTATGGATTGCTTCTACACCTGGCTGAGATCTGATCACAATGCGAACCTCCATATGTGGTCTAGCAGATTCAATCACATTCCAATCACTATGCGTTCGGTGTGCATTTACACCTGGCATTAACATTTGTTTTTCACTATTTAGATATCCAGATACAAGCTTCATGTTAATGCCAGGTGTAAATGCGGTAAAGATTAAATTATAGAAGTATTTAAAAATCTGCATATGTTGTTGTTGTTTCATATTTTGATGATATAAAATGCCTACATTTTGCAGACAAAATGGGTAAAGTCACATGGATTCAAATTTTAAGTTGCATTGTGATAACATCTTCCATACTGCTTTTGATTTATTTGTGTACTAGTATCTTACTGACTACACAACAAAGTTCCACAACAAATGCAGATGTTTGAAAGATATTAGGGTATAAATATATATAGGATTAATGTAATGCAGCCCTCTTTGAGGAAGTTGATAGTTTGAGAGATAGACAACAGTGGAAAGTATTTGTCTAAAAGTAAGGGAAAACTGCTGGATCAGCACTGTGATGCATTTTGAAGATTAAACTCTCAAAGAGGAGTCTTTTTTTAAAGTATCTGCCAACTTACATCAATGCCTTCTCTGAATCCAATCTAGAGCTAGCAGTCATGGTGACAGTCACTGAGCAAGGGAGAAACAATCGGCTTAAACTCTGGGAAGAATACAGCCTTATTCCACTGGAATGGATGTAATTTATTTAACAGAGCAGGTGTAAGTCAAAACAATTACTTTTTAAAGATATTTTTGACAATAAATACACACTAGGCACTGATATCCAAGTAATTACTGTGTGACGCAGCTCCTTTAAACCTTCTTTGAAAACAAATTCCCAGTCTGCATATTTCAACCTTAAATTCATCATGAGTTGAAGGACAATGGCTGATGAAACATTATCCATCTGTTATGCGTCCACTTGCACTTCTCCCTCTGCCTCTCTCCTTCCCTCCCCTGGTGAGGCTGCGGCGACCTGCGCATTACAAGTAGAAGGCTGATGATTACATTGTTGGACTGAGAGCGATGCTCATGGTGCTGTAATCCCAGCAGTAATCAATATCTCTGGCCGCTTCCCCGTCCCATCCCTTCTACTGCATGTAAAATATCCCCGAGCAACACTTAGCCCACACTTTAATTATTCTCTCAAAGTCATCAGTGGCTGGAACCAATACTGGTCTTGAGCATACTACAAATGAATCACACTTTTTGTTTAGGCTCAGTTTACGACATGAGGGACCGTGACGATAAATGATATCTGCTGTGGAAGTTTTTAGGTTGGAAGTATTTAGTAAAAATTAGAAAACCATTGGGCATTAGGAAGAAAACAACCTTTAAAGATGCTTCAATTATCATAAACATATTTAAATCTAACTGAAATTAAATATCATGTTACAGCATGCTACAGCATAGATATCTGCTCCATATATTACGTTATATGTGGTCTCTCTTGAAGGAGGGTAACAAAAGGGAAAGATTTATATTTTGTATTATTTGGTTTCATGCATATAGTGGTAATAATGTTTTTGTTTGTTTGCCTACATAGAGAGAACTTCTTTGCAAATAACCAGTAAAATCATTTCACTTTAGTTGCACAAAGCAGTAACCGCCACCATTATATCATTGGCTGACACTGACACTAGCAGCCAGGCAACAGCCTGTGACACCAGAAGAGCCAGGGATACTGAACAAAAACACACATTAGCTACTTCTCCTCTTGCAAGTATGGACACGTCTTGAGTTGCACCTGCTTAAAGGAATAGTTCAACATTTTTGGAAATATGCAGTTTTGATTTCTTGAGTTACATGAGAAGATTGATACCACTATCATATTTGTCTGTTAACTACTGCCAGCAGCCTTTTAGCTTAACTTAGCATAAAGGCTGGAAAGAGGGGGGGCGCAGCTTGCCTGGCTCTGTCAGAGGGTTACAAAAAGAGACGGCTCTCTATAGCCAGACCACTAGCGTGGCTAAAAATAACAGTTCATTTAAAATTTGTTTTTACAATGGTTTTTGACTGCAAAAAGGGGAGCCTTTTGTGATTTCAGTTAAGATGTGTCAACTGTGTGCATATTTTTGTCATTTTTATCTTTTTTCTTACAGTTCTTGACCATGTTTTATGACCTCAAATGTAACCTTTTCAGGTCAAAGTCTATAACCACATATCCGTCTTACAGTGTAGACATTGCCCTGTAATATACTCAGGAGATGATGATGATGAGTCCAAGAGACCTTTTTTAAACACAAAACTTAGAAAGTGATGATGGAAGAGCTGGGAACTAAAATTAGACCACTGCCTACTACATATTTTATCTCTGCTCATCACGTAAAGGCGAGCTAGAGATAGGTCAGCAGTCCAGCACTGAGGGAACTTCCCCACCACCGTGTACCACTGTAGTCACCTTATGCTCAGGTCAAGCTGCAACTTCTTCTGTTCACTTTGCACCTGACTGTCTATATTTGATTAGTTTTTGTTTGTGTTTCTGTTGCTGCTGATGTCTTTGAGTTAGAGCAATACATTATGAGCATTTACTTGTTAAGGATAATTTCACCTTGGCTAATTTAACACATAACATTATACAAGAGAGCGTTTAGCTTAACCTAAAAACCTTGAATGTATTATTGTTGGTACTAATTCTATCTATTTTGTCTTCTGCATTGTTACTTTTATTGTTTTGTTTTCCCAGTATGAACTCTGTAACTTAATTCCATGAAAACCAATTTGAGATCTTAAATGTATCTCTAGATGGCTGCAAACGGGTAAAAAGCTATTACTTAGGCTTTTGGCCTTGGTGCTCCAACTAAACAAAATTTCTTTTCTTCCAGCATTTATTTATGTTGATGCAGCTATTGATCACAAGGAAATTATGTCTCTAGGCTTCAATGCTAGTAGGTGGGCCAGGACATTAATCAGGAAATCAATTGTGCTGTCGATTGGCCTGGCTGTGTTTGGAAAAAGATTGCAATCTGAAGACTCAGTTGGATTGGAGTGAGAAGTTACTTATTCTGCAATTACACAGCAATTCTACAGTTTGTAAGGAATCTGTCGTGTTATCATTTAAAGTGCTTTGCTGGCTAATATCTTTCTGCAATATCACAGCACTGGAATGTAGAATTATTGGTCATTATCATGTCATTGTTAGACAGCATTTATTGGCATTCTGTAGTGTATGGTTATTTTTTAAGGGTAAGGCAGATTATAATCTAGATTTTTCTTATATATTTCTTATTTATTTATTCATATTTCTTATATTTTCTGTCAGTAAATCCCATGAAAAGACCAAAACTTGGAATGATCCTAACAAGTATTGCCTGTATAGCCAAAATGTGACACAGCTTATTCTTCATAGACCTCCAGTGTTGTCCAAAAACTATAAAAAACACATTAGTGAGCCAGATTGTTGCACTGGGTGACATGTTTCTTCATTACCATGAACACGGCTGAATGGCTGAAAGTTGTCTCCAACAAATGCACTATTTACTGGTGTTTGAGTAATGTTTGCTACAAACCACAGTGCCCAGCTGTTTCAGGAAATTGCCAAGTCTTTTTAAAAAAAATTAAACTATATGTTTAAAGTGGCTATAAAAGATACATCGTGTTTATAATAACAATGTATTAAATGACAATGTGAAAACAATGTGAAAGGGCTCACTCGTAGTGATGAACCTTACCGAATCTGCAGCTTTATGGAGCTTTAGAGCAAGTTTCAGTTCATTGTTTAGCTATCCGGCCCACAGCTTTGTTGTTTTGGTTCACTCTCACCCAGCGAAAAAGCCAAAGCTAAAAACCCACAGTGCACTACCTGCTCAGCACCAAACGACTCAGACACAGTTAGCGAATAGCTGGTGAACATAGTGGAGCATTTAGCAGCAGCTAAAGAGCCGGATATGGGAGATTGAATATTGGACTTACATTCATCGGGTGGCTAGAACATGACATTATCTGTCAAGGTGCTTCGGTGGCCAATTAAATATGTATACTCCTTGTAGATTACTTTGTAATGTGACAGCCATATTTTTACTGTTTGCATCGTGATTGTCGCTACAAAAGATAAAATAATTGCAGCCGTGATGAAATGGCTGTTAATCACCAATATCATTTTTGGACAGTCTAGAAAAGTTGTTTCTCATATTATGTTATTATCTCACGTTATAAACCGCTGCGCAGTGTTTGGGCGTCTGATAAGCCTTCAAAATGTTACTCCAACTGGACATGGATTGTATTTCATTGCTTCACCAGTAACTGAAGCAACGCGCTCCCACCAATGCAGCCCCTTGCATTTTTTTTTTACACGGGCTGTTTCCTGGTCTGAACGGCCACTACTGTGATGTTGGTTTTATTTTTTTAAATGGGATTTGTTGACAATAAGAAAAATACAAAATAACGCCAGTCTCATTGCAGCATTTGTTTCAGTATCTACTTTTTGCCATGCAATATCTGACAACTAACATTGGAATATTCAAATAACGTGATTTTGTAGAATGTTCTTTTTAATTTGCACCACACATTAAATAAAATATTAAGCAGCCCATTGTATTTTTATTGTCGTCAGTGCAACATAATGCCACAATAACCTCAACATGCACTCAGCAAAAATAGCTCCTTTTATCCACAGCAATTTGCTCAACAATCAAATCCATCCAGTGTAATTTCAAGTCACTACCCTTTGTTGTTACAAATCGAGATGTAAGGTGCACCATTTCAAACATTAACACTACATGGTTGGAATGATGATCAAGAGAACAAAAACGCCACTGTTCTTCGGGTGAGGTTGAGGTTTTCTTCCCCCCACCCCCAGAAGGCTCTTTGACATGCTATGAATCACTGGCATCTCTCATTCCATCTGTCATCTGTCTGTCTCTGTTTCTATCGTTCACTGCCTGGTTTTACATCTGTCTTAGAGGGCTGGCCATCGGAAAATCGAAACGGTAAACTTATTCTAAAAACTGAACAGAACTCACAATTTAATCCTTTACGCTAATATAGTTGCTCGACTGGGTAACTTGCGATGTAGCTAGACATTTTAGAGTTCTGCCTCTTTCGCTAGCCGCTCAGTAATTTCATAAACTTATGGCAATCCCACAGTATTATTTTGTTTTTCTCCTAGTTGCACACCTTCTCACTTCCTAGCTTTTAAAATGTCCCTGTTAGGGTGGAGTATGCGCAATAGAAAGAACTTGCAGAAACAAGTTTGATTGCAAGTTTGATTTACAAGTTTGATCTGTCAGGGAGGATCATTATCTCTAGAAAGTTTCCCACAGTGAGCAGCTGGGAAATTGTCAAAAACCATCTTGTTGTAGATGCAAATGAACCCCTTTGAACTCCACGTTATGTATGTAGGTGTTTATGGCTGTCAATCACCATTAAGATTTTGAGAGTCTAGCAGAAAGTGAACTTCTCATTTCTAGTCACCTTCTGTTGTTTGGATGCTGCAATGCTGTAGAAAGATTTTGCCAACCTGGCTAAATATTATGATGAGAGGATTCATGCATATGATTGAAAATGTTGAAGCACTCAGAGAAGTCGAACACAATCTTGCTTGTCATCATGTGATTTCTGTTACTAATGAAGGCTTTAGACTAAAATTGGACAAATGTCAATAGGCAACACATTATCAAACACACATTAAAGAAGGGTTGAGTACATTTGAAATTGTACAGTGATTTAGCAATGTATCATTCAGGTTGTAAACAAATGTTTGAAATCTTAGCTCAAATAAAAAAAAACAGAGTCATGCAATCATGAACTGCCAAATTTTAAAAGTTAGTAGAAGAAAAACACTTCATATTGGGGTTTTATGTAGGCAGTGGCTGTGCAAGTACAGTAGCACCAAGGCATTAAAGTGGGTGTTTCAGGGTTGGTCCTCCATTTGTGATTACTTTTTGCCAAGAAATAAAGGCTATAACAGCTTTCTATGAGCTCACTAGGGATATTTTATAAACAATTAGTTTATAATTTTCTCTTGTGACTAAAGTTCTTATTATAGAAAGAAAATGCTTGGTACATGGCAACAAGTAGATTTGACGAAGAAGGATCCCTCCTCTGTTGCTCTTCTTGAGATTCAGGATCCAACAATAGAGGTTTTTGCATGCTGTACAGATTTTAAAGTGCTCTGAGACAAACCTGCTTCTACACCTGGATATTCCCATACACATGTGGACACATGCACTACACCAACTCTTAGAAATTAACTTTCTATAGTACTAAATTGTTTTTCCAATTACATTGTGGTGTCAAATGTACCTGGATTATGTTCAGAAGCAATGCTTTTTTTGAGTGAATGAAACGCTTAAGTTACATACCACACTGGAATCACATGGCAGTGGTTGAGGTGGATGGTTGGTATACAGAGCACAGGACTTTGACACAAGAGTCCGGGGTTCACATCCAGATTCCTAGTTTAGGAGTTACGTTTAGGCAACAAAAGCGATTTGGTAAAGGAAAGATTGTAGTTTTGGGTAACTGTTGACAATCACAATGTGTTTCATGACTCAAGTCACTGTGGACTTTTTCTGTGTTAAACCAGATCACATTCTTTCCCTAACCTTGACCAAGTGCTGCCAGCAACTAAACATAACCATAAAAAAAGTTTAATAATTCTGTAGTCACTATTAGCAGATATTGTAAAATCAGATAATTTGGCACAAAACAAATGAAGTATGTTGTGAACATTTTACTGATATGTTCAGTATCAAAATTTTTCCTCATTAAATGTAATCTGGGCGGCATTAGGTTTCATTCAAAACAAGCAAATTTGTTGCATGTAAAGTTGCATACTCTCTGTCTTGGTGACAAATATGTTCCACTGTAATTGTTTAGTTTTTGATTTTTCTGTTTAAGCTTCTATAGGGTATCACCTTTTGCATTGTGCCACAAAAAAGTTTTTTTTTCTTGTATGGTTCTTTGTTAAACACCCAGAATTATGAACATTCTTTGGTGCATATTTATTTTTCAGCATCTTTGCATTACAAACTGAAGGCTGGAGACACCATTGCCATGCTGCACAGTTGACTTTGTCTAGTCTGAGTGTATTGGATCTTTTATTTGTAAATCTCACGAGAGTCAGAGTAAACACATGAACACAAATGTTTTCTGCTGAAGCACAGATCGACAGTTTTAAAGACTCTCTTTTTCCGCACAAACCTTTGAGATCATTTCGCGAAAGATGGTTTATCTTTCATACAATCATTTATCATCATGTATTCTTTCAGTGAAAAATTCTGTTTCTGTCTCTCACACACTGACAAATGTACAAAGCCTCTCTGTAGTTTGGTTGACTCCTGTGTGGGAGATGGATGTGACGAAGGCTCCCTGATGTTTTGGTCGTGACATATTTGGAGCGCAAGAGATGGGGAGATTGGTGAACTCTGAATTAATAAATTCAGCCTGACGGTGACTCAACTGTTTAGGTTACAGAGTCGAATAGCACTGTTAATTTTAAACTTGAAAAAATGAATATTTATTTGTGATGTATGTTCTGTTTTTTGGTTTTTGCATTGTTGCTAAATTGTAAGAGCATACTCGTCATCATAATATACCCAGCATTATGCTAAAGTGTGTATGCTCAAAAATACAGTATTTAAAAAAGAACTCAAAGGAAGACAGATTACAATAACTTTAAACCCTTGAATCGGCAAATAAAAAATGTCTTACGTGGACCCAGGGGAGAGATTAATGGAAGTATCGGTTTAATGCTGAATGCGCATCTGTTTATCTGCTGTTTATCTCCAGTGATAATTATAGCCTACTATGCATTATGTGTATTGTTTTCCTATGCAAGTTGAAAGAAGTTGTTGCACTACTGGTGCACACTCTGTCTGCTCACTCCATGAAGAGTTTACTCTGTGTATCACTGCTGCTATGAAAAAGTCCAACAAATATAACTATAATATAATATATAATTCTCACTCTGATTCTCAAGTTACAACATTACCTCCTATGAATGTCATTTGAGCCATTGTTGGTGTAAAATATTGATTAGTGCAGCTTTAAAGGTAGGGAAAGATCCTAATCATGCAATTATACATGTCTCAACACTGAGAGACTGGATTCAAACCCGAGCCAGCAGCAAATTTTTTGCACACACAATCACTAAGAACTCGGCACCCTTAATTTTGTTTTTACTATGTTAAGTGATCACACTACTACATCACACCTGCATTGGCACTGAATGTGAATCAGCCATAAAGAATAGTCACAATGTGAATATAATTCATGGGAGGCATGGGTTAAATATATGAAATCAAACTTAATTTGTATAGTTCAAATTCAACTTCATTAGTTTTTGGTAAGTGTGTATTTCTGGAATGATCCTATTGTATTCAAAAGCCTTTCTCTACTACAGTGAACTGGAGGAACTCAGAGGGATCATAAAAGTTTTAAATAGCAAAACTGTTTTTTTTCCTGCATATATATATACACATACATACATACACACACACACACACACCGATCAGCCATAACATTATTACCACTGACAGGTGAAGTGAAGAACATTGATTATCTCATTATAAAGGTACCCGTCAGTGGGTGAGATTTATTAGGCAGCAAGTGAACATTTTATCTTCGAAGTTGATGTGTTGGAAGCAGGAAAAATGGGCAAGCGTAAGGATGTGAGCGACATTGACAAGGGCCAAATTGTGATGGCTAGATGACTGGGTCAGAGCATCTCCAAAACTGCAGTTCTTGTGGGGTGTTCCCGGTCTGCAGTGGTCAGTACCTACCAAAAGTGGTCCAAGGAAGGAAAACCGGGGAACCGGCGACAGGGTCATGGGCGGCCAAGGCTCACTGATGCGTGTGGGGAGCGAAGACTGGCCCGTGTGGTCCGATCCAACAGAAGAGCTACTGTAGCTCAAATTGCTGAAAAAGTTAATGATGGTTCTGATAGAAAGGTATCAGAACACACAGTGCATCGCAGTGTGTTGCGTATGAGGCTGCGTAGCTGCACGTGAGCATCAGAACTGGACCACGGAGAAATGGAAGAAAGTGGCCTGGTCTGATGGATCACGTTTTCTTTTACATCATGTGGATGGCCCGGTGCATGTGCGTTGCTTACCTGAGGAAGACATGGCACCAGGATGCACTATGGGAAGAAGGCGGAGGCAGTGTGATGCTTTGGGCAATGTTCTGCTGGGAAACCTTGGGTCCTGCCATTCATGTGGATGTTACTTTGACCCATACCACCAACCTAAACATTGTTGCAGACCAAGTACACCCCTTCATGGAAACGGTATTCCCTAATGGCAGTGGCCTCTTTCAGCAGGATAATGCGCCCTGCCACACTGCAAAAATGGTTCAGGAATGCTTTGAGGAACACGACAACGAGTTCAAGGTGTTGAATTGGCCTCCAAATTCCCCAGATCTCAATCCAATCGAGCATCTGTGGGATGTGCTGGACAAACAAGACCGATCCATGGAGGCCCCACCTCGCAACTTACAGGAGTTAAAAGATCTGCTGCTAATGTCTTGGTGCCAGATACCACAGCACACCTTCAGAGGTCTAGTGGAGTCCATGCTGCGACGGGTCAGGGCTGTTTT